>PNEQ01006361.1:0-28615 GCA_003012365.1 Medauroidea extradentata
TATATATATATATATATATATATATATATATATATATATATATATATATATATATATATATATATTTATATATACACACACACTAGCTGGCCGGCTGCGGCTTTGCCCACGTGAAATTATGTTATGTAATGTAAATAAACAGTAACTCTGGATAAATATGTGATGAAGGCATTCAACAGCTAGCGTACTCAATAACAGTGAACTATGAATTGTCTTAGCTCAATGTAAAGAGCGCGCGCAATATGCTCGTATGATGTCATAGTAATTCCAATCGCAAAGTCTTGCACGGGATACGAACCCGTAACCACACCCCCCCCCCCACACCATAAACTATATACAATACGTGAGTGAATGCTTAATGGCAGGCCGTGATAACAAATAACATATTACCGACGGCGTATGCGGGAAACATCAGCAAATGTCACATTCGTATGTCTTTATTTTCTATGGTGTTTATAAATTTACAGACTGAATTTCTTGTAAGTTAATGGTATGAGAAAGTGTTTATTAATTTTTTAAATGTTAACTTATGAAAATAATATCAAACAAAGTATGTCTATATTCTAAAATCACGATAACATTTCAATTTATACATAACGTATGTATCAGGGTCATAGAAGAATATATATTAACCTTGAACTACCCACAGAGCAATGTGCTACTGCAGAAGGAACAGCGCTCCTGTCGGCGTGTGCTGAAACCAAAAAAAGGTCTCATGTTTTTCTTTTGAGTTACCTATATTGTCCTTGTACAATATTTGGTGATAATTCTTTCGTGTGTCCAGGTTACAGTGCAAAAGTTTTATTTACGAGTAGGTTGGCAAAAATAAACTACTGTTGAATTATTTTTCCGTGATCATTCTCTTTTTTTGGGAGACTGTAATATTTTACTGCTTTTCACCTACTTAATTTTCGAATTTCATAAAAACCTGAATTCGATTAGTAGATATTTACATAAGCTTTATTCTTTTCAAAAAATCATCTCGGTATCTCAACGGGTATAAGCGGTACAGATGTTTATTTGAAATCACATTTTACTTTTTTAACAGCTTTCAAGGACGAATTTCAAAAAATCCTGAAATTACTTTTTTTTATATTTACGTAAGATTTATTTTAAAGCAAATACGATTTCATTATTTCCACTGGTTTAGGAGATATGAGGGATTAATATTAAATACACATTTTATTTTTTAAAAGCTTTCAAGGACGAATTAAAAAAAAATTTAAAAATTCTTTTTAGACATTTACTTAAGCATCATTAAAAAAATCACCTCACTACCTGAAATGGTTTAGGAGGAATCACGGAGTAATGAAAAACACATTTTACGGCTTTTGACCCCTTAATTTTCGAATTTCGCAAAATCGCAAAATTCGCCAATGTGCATTTATTTGGGCAATATTATGAAGTTAAAAAATGTATGATAGCATTACTGGTTAATGAGATATCAAGAATTCTTTTAAAACACATGTCACCCCTTTTCACCCCCTTAATTATTGAATTTCGAAAAATCCTTTCTTTGTTGGTGCCTACGGGGCAAGGGGAATCTTCCCTTAAAAATTCATGGTTCTAGGTCCAGCGGTGTGGGCTGTGCGTTGATGAGTGAGTGAGTGAGTGAGTGAGTGTGTCAGTCAGGACACTTCATTATATATATATATATATATATATATATATATATATATATATATATATATATATATATATATATATATATATATGTATGTGCGCACGGTGTCCATAAATCCATAAACGGCTGTATAATTAACACACCACGCTTATACTGACCTTGTTATAAAACAAATTATTTAAACAGTTTTACACAAGAGTTAAAGTGGTTGGGTGTCTGTAGTCAGAGGTAGGCACTTTGTACTGAATCTAGTTAAGTGGTTAAGTTAATAGTGAGGGCTACAGTTAAATTAAATACGTTAATCTAAATAATGTGGCATTACTCTTAGATTACGGAATACTACAAGGTTATACTACATTATTTACGTAGGAGGAGAGAGGCTATTTATATAATTAAGGCCATGATCTTTCATTTATTTCGAACAATTGCAAATAACTTTAATAATTTTTAACCAAATGCTTTGAAAAAATTCAAACTATGTACCGTCATACGATACACAATACAGCCAGAGCGTTTTTTTAAAATAATGTACCTTTCGCTAGCAAAACATCATTTTGCTTCATTTCGGCTTATTTCGACAACAAAATATGTTATATTCCAGGGGCAAAAATATAAATATCCGTTTAGTGTATTGCAACAGAAAAATTCAAATACAAACGATGATATATAAGTGTTATAACTGTAAGAATGAATTTTTGGTATGAGTATTAATTTGCGTTAAAATAATATTTTCGAAACCACTGCGAAACTAAAGAGCGAGGCCTTAAGTTCATGTTCTACTCTATGATGGATGACCCTTTGAACACCTTAGACCTCACCGTAACAGATGTGCCGGAGGCTAATGATGATTGTGTCGGCTATCGACGGACGGTGGCACGTCGTGGGTCTCGACCCAGGACCATCCTGGCGAGCTGGTGACTACTGGAAGGCTTGAAGGAGACAGACCCCGATTCCCCGGATACATTACGTTATATTGAAACACTTCAGTGCCGGTGGAGAGAATCGCTGAGGCCCTTGTCTTGTGCAACCCTTGACCTGATTGCACTTCCGTCGTCGCTAGCCCGTACTCCAGGCGAGGCTCTTGGTAGTCATAACAGTTTAAATATGAGATCGAAATTATAGTAGCAAATTGTAATATTACGTGCACAATGTGGCAACGTAGCAAGGAATAAGAAGTCCTCTCTTGAACTGCATATATTTCTTACCGCAACTGTTCTGACCATCGTATTATGGGCATGGATTCAAATTCCAAGCAGTCCAAACATGATTCTACTTTTATTCGATGTAACATACGTGCGATAAATCCTGGGAGTGGAGTTTCCAATTTAACCCAGGATTCGCGTTGTGTGCTTACAATACGACCGTTTCTTGACGTCCTTTAATTATACAGTTTGGATTTAATACGGCGTAAAAGTCTGCGGACGAATGTAGCCAGACCTAAATCAAGAACAATTGAGTACATCAATCACCACTCTATTGTCAACAGTAGCTGCTTACAACCCCTGTGAAGGTTGTGTTGATAAACATGTGAAGCGACGACAAATCAACATATACTACGAATCAAACATTGGCCTTTTTAAAATGAATAAGTTTAATTACATATATCACTCTGTGTATGTATGTTTGTTTCTGTACATCACAAAATCACAAGAACTGCAACTTTAGGCAAACATTATTTAGAATTATGTTCAAGAGTGGTCCTGCCATGAAAAAGTTAAATGCCTACTAGTTTTATGAACCTAAAAAGATAAAGAGAGCGATCTATACAATCTTAATGATTTTTTGCCAACATATAACGCACTCACAGATTTAAAGCCTATTCTAATTGCATTCCAAGTAAATTTTACTAACTTATATTACAAAAGTAATAACTTACTGTGTGGTTCGAACATATACTTACCGCTTAAGATACCGCGTTTTATTTTAAGAATCTCCAAAGGAATACTGAAAAACACTGTCAAATTTTCTGTAGCTGCTAGTAACTTGAATAATTAACAACTTTAACAAACGTGTAGATGAAGCTCGTATCTAAAAAATGACTTAATTTTTTCCAATTGACAGAACAGGACTATAGTTAATTTTATATTATGAAAGACTATAGTTTTTAATAGTTTAAAATTTGTAATTAGTAACGTATTTATCTGTGCAACCCGAAGTGATTCTAATAAAATAAATATTAACCTTCCTTTATAATTACAAACAACCTCAGAATTTTATCTGAAATACAAGTACAATCAGATAAAGTGTATTGTAAAATTTACCAACTAATGCTGTACTACGTATATAAGTCATTGCTTATTTCTTTTAAATTAAAAACGTATGTAAGTTACATAAGTTGTGGCGAAATCGAGACGGGTGAAGAATTATTTTACTAAAATTATATTTTCGTCGATAAAATCACATTTTATATAGGCCTATCGCTTACATGAAATAATCACTTTCACAACTACACACCAGAATAATGTTATCAATAACGACCACCATTCCAACTACGTGTACTAAACTCGTACAACTAATATATAATACGCGCTGTAAACATATTATTTAGACGAAAATGAAAACCCCTTACAAGAGAATGAAATTCATCACAATTTGCAATTTAACGGTAGTTAAGTACCCAACATATGATATTTTAGCTTCCTAAATACACGGGACGTTAAATTTTGAATATGAAATTGTTAAATACTGACAACAAACAGTTTTCGGGTTGGCCAACTTTCCCTCCCATTTATAATCTATCTTAAATAATGTCTAAATAAGAATACATGCTGTAATAAGTAAAACATGTGCATGTACACAATTTTATAGTTTTAATTCGTGAGTTCGGTTTGTTGTTCGTATAGTAAACGGCAAAACATTTTTAATTAAAAAATGCAGCAGATGACAATATTTGCGTGCTACTTGTACGTGAATTTTTCCACGGAAAAACATTTTTATTTCAGCAAAAGAAATTAATTCTTCCTATGCAAGTTTCCTCTCCCTAATGCTTTCGCTGCAAGGATATGAAAGAGAGAGAAAAGTAGAAGGAATCTTTTTCACTTCGAAATGTTTGCTAAAATATATCTTGTCATAGATACTTTCTAAGCGTGTTAAGGTAGACTACTCATTCTATTACTTAAAAAAATTATGTTTATGCGGTTATCACTTACATAATACGATTTTCTTTGGTACGAAATTTTTTTACTTATTAAAGAACGCTTAAAAAGTTTAAAATCGTAAATAAATATGGTTATCCTAGAAAACTATACATGATTCTACATGCCCGATGTCAGTGCTTGTTTCATGTACCTCGAAACATATAATTGATTTTATTATTTTAAAGCTAAAATCATGAATTTCAAAAGGTTACATTCGCACAAATTACAACAATGTATTTCTCGCCATCTTGAGAAAAGGAAAGAGACAAACGAGCATCCGAGCCAACAGTAGCATGAACTGCAACTCTTATTGTCGATGGGTAGAGGTATCTGGCAGCAGCCTAGACTTGACAGTCCTATACACCCACTGGCCACAATCAATTATCTATTGGCTTATAACCGTACAAGCAGGTAGCAAGCGATAGCACTTGGTATTATTTCCTTATTTTACTACTGGCTTGCAGCAGTCAAACACGTTTCGTAACAGCCGCCAGCAAGTCACTGACATGACATTGAAGTATACATAATTGGCGTTCAACATGACCTGGAATGTATAATATGCGAAATTTACGTACCTCTACCGATGGGCATGTTGATGCACGCACTAAACATGAAAATACGTAAAATTCAATTACATGCAATGGAAGTAAATGACACTAATGTGCAAGGGAGGGTTACCTTACACGTGTGTAATGAACGTATTTAATGAATGTGTTGTAAAATTCCTTATTAAGGGCGCCGCCTACACGCGTGAGAGGTTCAAAAGCGACGGAGCTGTAAGGTCGACCTTGAAGCGCGCATCAAATACCGCGTCGCCTCAACGAGCCAAGCACTGAACTAGCGTGCAAGCTTCCCGCCGAACGGTTTTTACTATGGGACATTAAGCGGCTAACATATAATTTTATTGGCGTAAAGTCTGCAGCTAAGTTCAGTGTAGGTCGCAGCCTGAGTTTCACGTACATCCGGTTAGTACATTTTAAAGTACGGAAGTCTGAAAAGGCCGTTATTAGCCATGTTGGAGGGCTTAGAAACACTGTTTTAATTAACGTGGTGTCTTAACAATGAGGTTCCGACCTTGTCTGAAGTTTGTTTTCTTTCCGTACGTTGGCACAATGTGCACACATGGAATACTTTCATAGAGAAAACATGTTTACGAACACACTGAAACGCATTTGAAGAGTAAGGTCGGCATTCGCCTTAAGAGAAAATTCGTTCGAATTTAAACTATTTTTTTATCTCTCTTTGACATACACCATATAAACTAATCAATGATACATATTTTTGTATTGCAACCATATTTCCAGTAATCTGAATGCTCGTGAATCAAGACAAATTTTTTTTTATATTAGCATAAGAATTTTATCCACAAAAAACTTAATAATGTCGTTTGCTGGTGACAGCAGTTCGAGATACAAATTTATATCAATTGTAATTTACAGCTGTGTTTGTGCTAACTTAATTTTTTTAAAACTTTTGATGGATTGTACTTGCTATAGAATGGCAAATTTGTATGAAGTATCAAAATATTTTATCGAATTACGCGACGGACTTTACATATATGCAACATTACGCCAGTTCAATTATTCCTGCGTTTTTATAGCAATATTTCATAATTGTAGAGATTGTTGCGATAGTGTGTTCTTTAAACGTCTTCTAAACGCTTGCTGTTTTTCCATTAAATTTATTCTGGTGTATTTCACGTTATAATATTGGAAGTAAATTTTAATGAGATTCACGTGCTTAATTTTTAAAACAAAAACATGTTTACCATTTTGTGAAGTAATTATTTTATGTGCTCTTGAATTCAGAACTACTGTTATAATTTTTGCGTAGTGCAAGCTACCGTAGGTGGAATATTGATGACGGCCGCCTCGCCACACACCAGTAATTAAAAGAACGAAAATGCAATTTCCACCGGAAATTGAATAAAAAACCGCAATGTACCACGGGAGGTAAAAAGTTCCATTGAACTTCTGACGCGAGTGCAAACTGTGTTAAAAGTTTGCACTCATGTAATTCTACATAATCACCTGGACATTTTTTATTGAGTAACTGCAAAGCAATAAGTCTGAGAAACTATTCTGCTTACTGCGTTGCAATTTCTCACTGCAATCACATACTTTCAGACCAGCCGTTATTATTATTACTTTCGTAACAAGACATATAATACACGGTTACGATTACCCACTTATATCACTAGATAAAGTGGAAGGACTACGCAAATGTAGTTCAAGTGCGTGCTATTAGGGACAATAATGAAGTTGATAACCTTACCAGCGCTGAATGAGTGAGTGAGAGATTTTGGTCAGCGCATGACATCGAGGTCTTCAGCGCTGTTGAGGGGTGACATGAGGTGAGTATGGAGTAACACCGGAATGAAGGGGTGGGGGAAACGGGAGATCCCCGAGAAAACCCACCGACCAATTACATCGTCTGGGACGATACTCACATGCGAAAATCATGGGATCTACCCCGCCGGGAACTGCACCCGGATCGCCGTGGTTGGATGCGAATGTTGTGACCAATTCGGCCACCGCGGGCCATCAGCGCTAAAGACCTAGATGTTAAATGCTGACAAAATTATCTTCACTTCACTTCAATAATGAGCTTCAAATTCTGTGAAACACTTTTAAAGGAAACATAAGTAAATAAAAATTGGGGAAAATATCGAAGGATGAAATATTCTTAACGGTAAAGGTTACAGGCACACACAATATATACATGACTTGTTTGTTTCGGAACACACGAAACTTTATTTATGGTTTCATTTAAGCAGCATTCAGGAGCCTTTCATCTGTTCACTAAACATAGTACTGTATTCTCTAGAGTAACTTCCCACTTGTAAAATTTTTCTCTGTGTAAATTTCGATCCAAAATTTCTTGTGGTTAGAATGTAGTCTTTTTCGTGTCCGCTTTAATTTGTTGTGCCCAAGAGCAATTATTTTGTTTGTCAATTCTTTCAAGAATTTTGTGTGCTTGTCTGGTGTCAGGAAGTCTCTGAACATGTCCATAAATTTTAGCCTTCTTTTCCAGAAGTCTGCTGCAATGTTAGGTCATTTTTCTGTGGTGGATTTCCGGGATTGGAGGCGGTAATCTATATATATATATATATATATATATATATATATATATATATATATATATATATATAGCGAATCATAGACAACAACATGAACAAACTTTTATAAAGATGTACATTCGTTAGCCTACGTAAGCCGTTAGTTTAGGTAACCATTGATTAATTTTGCACGCGTGCCAGCGATGTTTGCATTGCTAAACCCACAAGCCGGTTGCAACCGGAAAAGCGGAATATGCTATGCAAACATTTGAACTGTGGCAGACCCATGGACATTTAATGCATTATACATGGCGTTATATGTACGATACATTGTGTTATGTTCATCTTTCGTAGATTATAGACAGCAGATAAAGTCAGATACCTGTTCGTGCTTGTGTAGTAATATTTATAAGTGAACTAAACTATAAATTATACGGGAGAGTACATTACATATTACATAAATTACAAACGTAGGAAATTTACTTCTGTATAATATTTTTAATTACAAACTAAAAACTGTGAATTAATTTTTTCATTTATATATATTCCTTTAATTTTCTTTCGATTGTTACAACTATCACATGCGTGTTTGAATGATTCATCCAGTCTATTTCATGCCAAATTTTATTCCATAGTTTTGTTAACACTGAATTACTTCAGTCCTAGATAGTAACCAAAAAATTAATGAAACATTTGTAAGTTTTAGTTTTGCGTGTTATTTATTTCTAAGTGGCTTATAATAGTAGAATTCTTCTTCTTCAATTTTTTAAACTGTATTTTCATCACTTCATTTTGACAATTTTCGCATTTCTTAGTACTTAAATTGTATACGATTTATTTATTTGTCGCCTAGAATCAAAATTTTAAATCAGAAATGACATGGTTTTGAGTTATCATCCTATATAAGTTACGATTTTTTTTACTTGCAGGTTTCTAGAAATTTGCACGTAAAAATTTATTCTTTTGACTAATTATTGAAAATTATTTTGTCTTGCGAGAATTTGAAGAAATAATTCAAGTCACACGTAACGTGAAACTAGTTGCGTACTAATTAATTTATAATTTCAAGTACATCATGTATTTAACTATTATTAGTGCGCGCTTGTTTCTAAGACAGGAATACAATTTTTGAATCCTAAGGTTGGTCATGGTATTAACATATATTGTTTAAGGAGCTTTAACAGTATGTACGTGGAATGGAATTATGAATTTAGAGTATTCTGGTTTTCCTTTAATTATATTGAAATGGCACGTTTCTAAAATATAGACAAAGAAAAAAATTACGGAAGGAAACATTAATATATACTTAAATAGTAATAATTTTGAATACATGACTATTTAAGGCTCGTATCGGCACTTTTCTCTCTAGGTTTGATGCACTCTGTGCGTAAAATTGGACTAAAATTAATCAAAGCTAAAATGTTAATTACTCCTTCAGGTTGTACCTGGGTTCCTATCTGATTTGTAGAACTGTAACATTCATTTTACTAACATTTATAAAGTAAACATTTTCAAGCAAATGTTTTAAAATTAGTAATAAAATAAAAGGCAGATAAGAACACGGAAATTATTCAACTATTGTAAGAAGCTAACGGAATTTTGTAGCAATATGGTAGTAATAGAATATTATTAAAATGGCTGTGATGAAGGCCTAGCACTCTAAAGCAAGCGGTAACATGAATATCGCCTTTCAAAGAAATAACTCTATAGTAAGTGAAATATCATAACAACATGAAAATTGTTTATTTATATAACATTTACACAGAAGTGTGTTAAGTATATTTTGCCCTACGACAACACTCAGAGAGACGAATGCGGTCTTCGTTTCAAAACGTTTGGAAGCGAAGAGATTTTGGTCAGCACTTAACATCGAGGTCTTTAGCGAAGGTTAGGGGTGACATTATGAGAGTATGGAACAGCATCGGATTGAAGGGGCAGATGAACGGGAGATCTCCGAGAAAACCCGCCGAAAAGTGACATCGTCGGGCACGATTCCCACATGTCAAAATCCGGGACCGACCCAGCCTTGAATCGAACTCGGATCTCCTTGGTGGGAGGCGAGCGTTCTAGCCACTGTGCCAACCACGGTCCCTCAAAATTGTTGGAGGTCCCTGTTATTATCGGACACCCGGAATCACGCAACATGACAAATTGTCGTAATCTGACATTTGGCCTACAAATTGGTCAGATACTACCTTCATGTCATGCTTTCTAGTTTCTAATTTTTTTAAAGCGAAGTTAATTTTTATTTAGGCCTAAACGAGAGCAGATATCAAAAATCTGTCGGACAGTTTTGTTAAAAATCGTCTTCTCCATGTTGGCTGCCTTTTTCAAGGCAGTAAATAATGTGGTGTTGGTTAATTACGTAATTAATAAAATTCTTTTTAATTGACATTTTAGTCGAAACTGTGAAAGTTCTTGCTTTGAAAAAGTTAGCTAACACGGCAGATAACCACTGTAAACAAATCTGCCAGTAAGATTTTTATCTATTATCTTTTAAGCTTAAAAAATTAATTCTTGCAAAAGCTGTACTAAATAAAAGCATGTCCTTAATCCTGGACGTTCCACATAAGGTGGGGTCGGCCACAGAATCTGTTACCAGACAGTTAGGGCGATAGACCAGATAGGTAAAGGAAATAAGAACTAGATTGTACAAATAATTACATAGACGATCATGATTGGAGGTATAGAGAATTAATATTAGAATAGAAGGCAAGGAAGGAACAAAAGAGGTAGATAGTACGTCAAGTAAAACTACACCAGCAACAAAATCTTCACATATCGATGGCTTAGAGTAAATACAAAATATAAAATTTGGTGAAATTTGGGTGAAAGAACCTAACGTTTTGACACTATTCAAAACACCAATTTTGTACGCAAGAAATTAAAATTGCTTTATTTAAATAAATACATTGGTTAAATTCAAAATTGCTGGTTGCTTTTTTTGTTAACTTTTGCAGACAATGTCAGAGTTTGAGTTACGAGGTTTTCACACTAAGCCATCGATACATGGCTATGTAGGCCAGCCTGTGTGTATCATCAGATAGACAAGTATGCATAGGATAGGCTGGGTTTGGTAGTAGCAGCCCTGTTAACCTCACTCCGAGCTGTTCCTCTTGTTCCGCTGTTGCTCCGGCGTGCAGCACATGACTTAAATGAGAGAAGCCAAGTAGAGGGGGTGTGCGGGGGTTAAGGTGGAGGAGGTGGAGGGAACCTGCTAGGTTTCGTTAATTCGCCGCAAAATGAGATGAGGCCCAGGTCCCAGCGGTGATCATACGGAGGCCATTCCGACCAGCGCCCGCCACCCTCACGCCCCCGAGTTAGGCAACCAACTTGGCACTACCTGTTCCCCGCTCATTACCTCGCCTGCCAGCTCGCCTGCCTGCAACCCGCCTAGCACCAGGAGCACTTTGTTTCCAAATAGTTCGTCATGATTATGCTGTCAGCACTTTGCGCACGTGCCTTTTATTCTGCGTAGCAAATTGCATGACCGGCCTGCTGCTTATATATAAAATAAAGGAGAACTGTCGTACATGTAAAAAAAAGACGCATTAATTGTAATTCAGTAAAATGAAACTGTGGCAGTATTCTGTGAAAGACAATAGTAATTCTGTGGTAACAACAAAACTATTGGTTAGTGAATATGAAACCAGTTCTTGATGTATTGTCCCCAGATACGTTTCGTGGCCGATATGAATAATTTTGTTCACATGCAAACATATTACTATGAGAAGAAAGTTTAATTTTTAATATTAAGAAAAAATTTATATTATTTTAGAAATGCAAGCGTGTCAATGGTTTCTAAACAGTTAGTTTCCAGGCGATTAAAGACAGTTTTTTTTTTTTTTAATTTTTACCGATTTTCATGTAATAAAATGCAATGAGCACAATGTTTACATCAGAGCACTAAGCTACGTTTGTCTGAATATATAAAATATTTTGTTGATAATATGCGTAGGCTAGTATAGTAATACTTATCTGGTATAGGCGGTCCACGATAAAGTGAGCAGATTTGGTGACAGTCGTGTCTAGGGTAACATTTTCTATTTCACCTTAAATTTTGTGGCATTAAGGAGCGTCCCTACATAGCTGAGAACTCAGCAGAGACTGATATACTTACACTTGTAGTGACAACTGGGTGTGTTCTCGTCTGAGAAGGCACACACACTGAGGCAGGAAACCAAAGGGGAACATTGACCGAAGAACGCAGAAGAAAACAGGAGGGAGGGAGGCAGCTCAAACATGAATAGAAAATATGAAGACACGCATCGTTTTCACTCTGTGTTTTCTGTAAAAAAAAATAAATAAATTGAGTTTCTATAAGGTTTTGATACAGGAAAAAATGCAACTAGTTTACTATAAGTGAATTATTTGCTTAACAGAATAATATGTATTATAAGCGAATAGTACATCGTCGTATTATTTCTATGAACTCACAATTAAAATTGAATCATATTGTTATTCCAGCATCACAACTTTGACTCTAGTTTCACATATTCAATTTCTCTCTCTGTTTCAAAAGAGTTTTACTGTCGAATGTGTAAAATTTTTTTATTCAGCAACTAGATTAATCAAAGCACCTTGAAATTACGCTAATTTATTGACAATGGATTTTTTTTAACACTCTTTTACAGCAACGCTTTGTCAATGCACAAGTGAGTTAGTGTTATTTTTTTTCTTTGTTTACCCACAAGATAAGCAAAGCTACTTTACAAGTTTATTCTAATAGCTTAAGAGACAAAAAAAGACTGCATAGGGAAAAGTTGGAAGGCGCTGGTGTGCTTCATACTTGAAAACCAAAATACAAATTTAAATTTGACTATGAAATAGGTTTCGAAACACAGAATTACAGATGTGGTGTGGGAATTATGACGATTTATTCAATTACACTAATAACATGTAAAACTAACAATTTCCGCATGGTGATCGTCTAATATAAAGGGCATGTGATATACACACACACTAGTACAAACTATACATAGGTCATAGACGAATTATTAACTATAAGACTAATGACCAATACTTTGACCAAAGTTGGGTTTAAATACATATCACTTATGATGTTTTATTAGAAACAGTAAAGCTTCTAAAATGGAATACTTGTTTATCTCCAGATAATTCTTCGTAATTAAATTTACAGTTGTCTCAGTGTAATTTGATTTACTTTGTTTTGCAGTAATGATCCAGTAATATTTTTCATGCGTGTTTCTGCACGCGATTTGTGAATTTTCAGCGTCGAACTAGCCGAAATTTAAACGGCGCAGCCAAACAACTGTCAGGTTTCGTTTCACAACTCATTAATTAAAAGTTACAAAAAAATTTGGGGTGTCTATGATAACGTGTTAAACTAATTGTTTATAGTTTTGAATTTCCTTTATAATATAGAGATCGGTGCTTGCAGTTCGTTAGTGTTTTCGTGAATATATTTTGCTTTAGGTCAAATACTTGGTCTAGGTAATATTACAAGAGTTCTTTATACTGTCGTAAATTATTTATCTACATAGGAACATTCGAATATATTCACAAAATTTTTAACAGATGGCATACATGGTACTTTAAAGTCGAATATAGTCTATCGATATTTTGAATTTATTACTTTATTTATGTGTGTTACATAATACAGAATAATTTAGCGTAGCCAAATAAGAACAAAGTAGGCTGCTACTGCATACAGTTCGCTAAACTACATCCAAAATAAATTAGTAAATTGCATGATGATGACTAGTATATATTAGTTTAAAAAATTCATCACTCCTGGGCAATTAAAATTACGGAATTCATTTTTTTTTGCTACATTTATAGCATTTTGCTTGGTTCGAATAAGGAAAAATATAAAAGTATGCGAGGGATGGGAAATTACTTTTAAAACCTATAAAACGAAATATTATATTGTGAATTTGGAAAATAACTAATGGTAACTAGAAAAAAATATATACTTTAGGCTACTTTAAAAGAAATTTTCTCCTCGCCTACGAGATGACAAAAGAACAATTATAGGAGGTTGCTTATGTTGTTGGTGCATATTTCAATTTTAGTTTGTTATTCCCTATAAAGTCAAAATATCTGGAAGTGAAAGAAGAATCAAACTCTTAATAAATACGTGTTTGAAGACGCTGCGTTGATTTCATGAAATACTTTAACGTATGTATATAAAATGCTATAGCCTAAATGTTATTATATTTACCATTATATGATGATTAAAGTTAAACACAATATTTACCATAACACGATCTCTTACAGCATTCTCAAAACGTCGTAAAAAGTTTCCCTCTCGAATGCGCTCAACAATGTTTTGTAGCGATCTTGACTAAAATACGAGGTGAAAAATGCATGACGGAGGTAATGGTTCGTATCGCGCATATTCTGTTCTTTGTGACAGGAGCTTATTAGGTCCTGCGCAGTAGTGCAGGCGCGCAGAAGTAGGGGAAGGGGAGGGGATGAGAGCTCGCTCCCCATTGGCCAGAGCCCCTCGCACGCCACTACATCAGCGCCAGGAGCCATACGGGTCCTGACGACCGTAGCTCGTAAAACGTAACCGCGCAGCAAGTCGCATTGTGGTACGCGTGCCTTGGGAATTGTCTGCCCCCCTTACCCCCTCAGACGCCATCCCTAACCTCCCCCTCCCCCTCAGGCCTGTTGCTTTTGCGCTGCTACGTGTCCTGCATCCGCAAGGGCTTCTTTCCTCTCTATCTACGCAGGGTTAGGAATAAAAGGGAACTATCATCGTAAAAACCGGGCCTGCATTGTCATGCAAACTGCTCGCGAATGTCGTACGCCGGTGTCTTCTTGGCCCGTATCTCTCTTTCTCGCGTGAGGCCCGCCTACTCCGGTTTTACGACGATCGTAGAGGCACGTTCTACATTACGCCCGCATAAGTACGGGGAATGAGAAATGCGCGCGTTTCGCCGTGCCGCGTCGCGAATTCGTATTCCGCGTCTCGCGCCGCCGCCTAGCACGCAAATTACGTTCCAGGAGTCGCACGCGGAAGGATTTGTGGGATGGTTTAGGTCGAGGGGAAGGGGTAATTCTTTAGCGTGCCAGTCTTGCGAATTCGGTCTGGGATCTGCCATAACGGTGAAATAACCCCATGTTTGTGAAATTTGACGTGAGTCGTAATTAACATTTGCTTAGCTCCCTACCTGCTTTCACGGGCTAAGAGAACACCACTGTAAAAAAAGTTTCTAAACTACATGGGAAGTAATTAACCCAAACATAGTATGAGCTGCTTACCTTACTTCGAACCGAATGAAGTGGCGCAACGGTAACGCGCTGGATTCGCATTCGGGAGGACCCTGGTTCGATCCCCGTCTCCGACCATCCTGATTTCAGTTTTCCATTCTTAGGCCTCACGATTTTTCGCGAAAAGAATTCTGCAACAGTTGGTTTCAATGCCTTATGTGCACATACTGTTACAAAGTTTAGCCGGCAAGGGGAAAATAAATAAGATAGGGATGAAAGGTAACACGTTTATTAGAAATAAGATACAAGGAATAACAGCAATACAGAAATAGAGGCGAGTGGAGGGGTTAGGGTAAGGCGAGACAGGAGATAGGTAAGGGATTGTTCTCCCTCCCTAAACCAACAGGAGACTCACCGCTCGTGCCGCCGTTGAAGTTAGAGCTCTAGTCAGAGGGTCGCACCCAGACTCGAACCCAGAGTCCCTAGGTGCGGTCGCCGCTGGAGCAGAAGACTCTCACGCCGACTCACTTCTCCAACTCCCTCGGTAGCTAGCTCGATGTCTATACCATTCTTCGCACCGCCACCAGGCCGTCAAAATCCTCTCCTCTGATTGGCTCCCAGCTATGCCCAGAGACGGAGCAATCACTGCTGAATCCAGGAGATTGCAAGAGTGTTGGGTAAGTGTTAAGACCCACTAAACTCCTCAAGTCATCGGATTCCTGAGACACCTCTGTTGCCGCAATCCGCCTCTTTTTGGTGACTTGTTGATTACCCAGTACCCACTGACTGCCTTTCTGCGACGCCGCAGGGTTGTGCAACCGTCCTACTACTTTTCCGCGACGCCACCGACGCCGAAGGGCTGTGCAACCGTCCTACTACTTTTCCGCGACGCCACCGACGCTGAAGGGTTGTGCAACCGTCCTACTACTTTTCCGCGACGCCACCGACGCCGCGGTATTGCGACACCGAAACGATGTGCAGCCCTGCTTCGTGGTCAGTGATTGGCTGTTTTTAACTCTCAGCGTCTAGGGTTCTACCTGCAAATCACAGACGTGTGGTGCCGCAGTAACCTTGTTCCTGTTGGCACAGTCAAATGAGCCACATCTGTGCAGTAATACATTCTGCCAATAACCGTTATGTTGAGCTTCATATTTGGACATAAGGCATCGAAACAAACTGTTGCAGAATTATTTTCGCGAAAAAATCGTGGGCTCTATCCATGCTCTCCCGAATTACTTCAGGAGAATGCTGCGGTTGCTCTTTAACAAAGGCCATCGTCGACTTCTCTACTAGCTCCTGTCATTGTACCAAATTGTGTGAGAACGTCTCTAGTGACTAGGGACATGAACATTTGGAAAAAATTACTTTTCGCCCCATTTTGTTTTAGTAATTCACGTTCACATCTGCAGTTCTGTTTCAAGGATACATGCAGCGTGTCTTTGTAAAGTGACGTCTCCCATTTAACTGAGCCAATCACAATAATATTACTGCAACACCACACGTCTGTGGTTTGCGGGTAGAACCAGAAGACATCCAATAAACTGTCTATATAGCAAAACTGCAGATGTAAACGTTAGGCACTGAAACAAACTGGGGCACTATTGTTTTGGTCAAATGTCATAGTCCTACTATGACTCATGACTTCGCTGTCGACGACGCGTACAGTCCACTTACCTTACATTATCATACTTCAGGTTGTAACTAAAGCATATGTTTAGCATTGTAAATGTACGAGTCTGGTAAAATATGCGTACAGTAGGCCCGATTCGCAATGCGCAGTAAGCATTCGACTGTCGGCAGTTGGCAGTCGACAGTCAAATACAATTCACAATGTGCAGTCATGCAGCCATGATGTTTTTCCAATATTTGTAAAAAAAACTGCTATTTAATAATCGGCCATGATTTGTTTGAACATATTGCTTGTAAAAATTGCGTAATTTGCTTTTAGAAGCGTAGACACTCTCTAAAAACAATATTTGTTTACATAACGTGATTACGAGAGCAACGCCTGATTGGTTGGAATTTTTGAGCAGTCGGCAGTCCAGCTGTCAGAGATAAAGTTCGCCATCTCCGACTTCTGAACTGCGGACTGCTCGGCTGCGGCCTGTGCATTGTGAATACACGTAATGTTAATCTACGACAGTGGACTGCCGACTGCGCATTGTGAATCGGGCCTTAAGCTCTTTAATTAAAATGAATAGGATTGCTGCCTGTAAGGCATGGGAAAAATTTTTCCCGTATCTATTATTTAACACTCCTCTATACATCGGTGTTGTAAATTAACAAATAATTTATTTACTGTGTGCTTGAAGTTAGTGCCCAGACTGACAGGAAAATAGAACAAACTTTGCTGCAAATGTCCCCAAAAAATGGAATGACACTGTCACCGTGAAAGGTGGCCACATGCCCAGTGATTTCTCCTAAGAAATAGCATTTAGCGAATGTTCAACATTAGCTAAGCATTCAAGAGCCTTATAAAATTTTTTAATCCTCTTTTTCTCGCGGGTTAATCGGCCAAAATTGGTGGTTTCTGTGGTACTTTTTAAATATATTAGAATCTTAGTGCAAAATTTTGGAATGGAATACGCATACAAAGCACACTTGCAAATTTAATATGGTGGAGCAGTGTTAAATACTCGCCTCGCGTTCGGGAGTATCCGGGTCCGTTCCGTGGCTATGGTCATCCTGAATTCTGGTTTGCAGGGTTTTTCCGAGATCACTCCAGGCGATTGATGGGATGGTTCCTTAGACATACCCCGGCTGACTCCTCCCCCTTTCCACCCACCCACCTTCCCCGTGTAGTACTAGCAAGGCCATGTGCTGTTCTAGGGCACGTAAAACAAAATAAATAAATACAAATAAAATTATATTTCCTTTGTAAATGATACGGTAATCACTGAATGCCCCACAGAGGCGATCTTTCGGTGAGAAGTCTGCAAACTAGTTCAATAACATGTCCCTAGAGGCCAGGATAAGTCATGATGCGTGTGCTGTGTGGCCCTTATCGCTTCCGGGCGTGTATTCTTCAAAAATGCAAACTGCGTCCACTCAGGTGGCCAAACTTGATGTCCTATCATCGGAGACCTGAAATATTCGGTTTTTTTAGGTACAATCAGGACTTCAAGCAACTAAAAGATCGCGCAACTTACCTTTGACTTATTTGTAGAGACGGGAAAAATTCGCATGTTCACTGACCTGTAGGTTAGCCTTCAAGAATATATGTGTGTTCAAGCAGACAACAGCTGTTCATTGGCTACTCGCTGACACTGTGAAATGGGGGTGAGTGAAGTAGTTTTGATCAGCGTTCAACATCGAGGTGAGGGGTGACATGGTGTGAGTATGGAGCAGCGCCGGATAGAATTTGGGGGGGGGGGGACGAGGAAATCCCCGAGAAAACCCGCCGACCAGCGGCATCGTCCCGCACGATTCCCGCGTGCGAAAATCCGCTTGGAATCGAACCCGGATCGCTTTGGTGGGAGGCGAGAGGTCTGATCTCTCGACCACCACGGCCCCCACAGTGAAATGGGCCCGCATTTAGTTACATTGCTATTATAGGCTCATCGACTTCACAGTAATGTCAAATAAGTCAATGGTCAATTGTGAAAGTAGCAAGAACATGCAGTTTCTGGAATTTAGCTTGTTCCTGAACAGTGGCGGCTCGTGGATTGTTGCCAGGTAGGGCTGCAGTTGCCAAGAGCTGCACAGGGTTGTGCGCTGGTTGACTCTACTGCCACTGACACGCTGATTCCCCTAACTACTGAGTGGTCACAACACATCTAGTAGCCGGCAAATATTTCATGGTCGTTGGTTTACGGCGCGTACATCAAGAGTGCACAGTTCCGACTATCTGCAGCCCCACCTGGCAACAACCCACGAGCCGCCACTGTTCCTGAAAGAAAACGCGAATTTTTCAGGTCACCACTTATTTGACACCTGTTATAAGTCGCCGAGTCAATAACAAAAGGCAACTAAATGTATACCTACAGTGATCAGCCAATGAGTAGCTGTTATTTGCTTCAGTATACACGTATTCTTGAAGGCCAGTCTAGAGGTCAGTGAACCGTGAAATTTTCCGGTCTCTAACTACGAGTGTATTATTAGTATATCGCGAAAATGCTTTGTACCAACGTACCCTTGAAAATACTGTATTTTCTTGGGTGATACAGCCTGTGTCTGACAACACGTATCTGTCTGCAGACCAGCAATAGGTGGAGGCACGATTATTCCGCGTACTGATTCTAGGTCAGGTTGAACGTCAACAACGTATACTTCTCTGTCATCACTGTGATCGGACAACAGTTGTTTTGATACACATTTGACAACTGCATACCAGCAATAAATAAGGAAATAACTCGTGGTGAAATCACGTGGCACCCGCATGCACGGTTAGAAGCTAATGAATATTCGACTATGCCCAGTTCGTGTATAGGACCGAGAAGTCTAGGCTGCTACCAGATGAATACGCGAACTAATCGTGCCTCTAGTGATAGGCATCAAATATTACAATAATGGGATTCTTACTGGCTCAGTCAAATAGGGTAACAGCTTCACGTACATTTGAAAATCAGTAATCTTCTGGTAGACAGCAAACAGTCAAGTTTTCCCGCTACAAATACTCATCTCTAAGAATTAATTTGGTTTCTGATGTTTTACTAGAGTTATGTCTAGGGCCCCTATTTTTGGCGAAAAAATTTCTGTCCCAGTTTCTTTCAGTGTATTACGAACACATATGGAGTTCTGCTTTGTGGTCAGTGATTGACTAACGTTTTACTACAAATAGCATCAGTGACGAGGCGTGGTCGTGTTCCAAGGCAAGCAGTAGAAGAACCGACTGTAACTTTGAACATGTAGGTGTGTTACTGAAGAATATCTTCCTCGCTTCTTACACGATACTGGTTGTGAAACGTGTCTGTCTCTACCAGTCAAACTGTTCTATAGGCAACTAAGAAATGTGGATAGTAATTGCCAATCACCGCTTGCTCTAGAACACTTCACGCCTCGCCACTGAATAACATACGTGTTAGCGTTATTCTGATTGGTATGGTTAAATGAGAAACGTTTTTCCACGAAAACACTCTGCCAATTACCATGAAGCATAACGGCATATGTGCATGCAAGACATTGAAACAAATTGTTGTAGAGTTATTTTCGCGAAAATCAATGGTCCCTACTTATGCCTTTCCTTGAATAGGAAAATCGGGATTGTTTTAAAAGATAATTAATAATATTTCATAATACTTGTCGTATAGTGCTTTAAATTGGTTAAGGTACTGATTATACTTCTTTAAATTCAAATTATGTTTATTTAAAATATATTTTATGCAGAAGAGTAAGTAGCTAAAAGATACTTTTCTAGAAGGTACGACCTGTGGGTAATTCAGGTAATATTTTGACATGGAAATTATATCGATCTCTAACTATGAAATAAACTTCTATGTGAGTTATGTATCGTAAATACACGTAATTGTTGCTTGCTAGGCATGTAGGTTATTTTCAATCATTGCACAGGGCTGATATATGTAATTTACATGATTTTGAAATGTCGCACTTTCAAGTGTATGGATAGAAAATTCATATGTATAAAAGAAAAGTAGAAAAAACTCGCCACGTTTTCTCACACCTTAGAAATGTTTCTCCCGCCACGCCTTCTTCGTCACTCAACATACATTATGTCCAATCAATAGCAGTCTGAAGTTCTGCTCAAAATTCTGCGGCATTTCCTCAATCATGATTATGTACATGTATAAGTGTGTGTGTGTATATATATATATTATATGTATGCACGTATGAACATACAAACTTTTTTGAACATAGGCCATTGCAAATTAATGTTGTCGTGTTGCAGAAAGACCCACAGTAAAACAACACAATTTTTGTTGGTATTTAATAATTAATTAACGTCTGTATTTTTTTTTTTTTCGTGTCGTTCTTCTCCAGCCGACTATTTTCCACTTATGAATTAATATTGTGTTGTTTATATTTGTTCTTGTCCTTGTGTCGTCTTCTGGGATATGACTACATTCCTTTTAGGCATTTTCTGTAGCCTATGTCTTTTGTCTTTCGACTACAGCTTACTGGCTATTCTTCTTACGGGTTTTCGTTTTATTGTTGTGTATTTCTGCAATACGGCAACATTCGCCTGCAGTGACGTACGTTCAATAAAAATGTTATGTTCATAATACGAACCCGTTGAAGAATCATTCAAAAATCATAGAAACACATTTCTATAACATATATATGTATGGATTTTATACACGCGCGCACACACCAGTACACACACGCACAGGCTGTACAGAAACGATCGTAAATTCAGTACAACGCGTGAATCCTGGACTGAATTGTAAACGAAAATGTCATTTATTAGCAAAATGTTGGACGATGACATATTATATGCATAATGTGGCAACATGGCACTTTATTATTTAAGTCCCCACTTGTGCTGCAAATGTTTCTTGCTTACCGTACTACTGTTCTGACAACCATTTTATGGCTGCGTGTTCAAGCAGTCCAAACATGTTTCTATTTGTTCACGTATAATATGCATAAAATAAATCCTGAATATGGAGCGCAAGAGGGGATTTTTTCCTTGGGGTGTTATCACATTTTGCACGAAACATCACATTTTTGTCTCTTACAATTAGTTCCAGGAAGCGTAGTGTGCTTATGACAGGCCGTTTCTGGACATTCTCAGCCTACGGTGCGAGAGGTCCTGGGTTCGAATCCCGGTACGGGCATGGATGTATGTGTCGTTTTCTTAGTTTTAGTTAGTTTGTAAGCTGTCCCTCACTAAGCCTGAAAAGTGCATAAACCCGGAGAACGTTAATGAATCCTCTAAAATAAATAAAAACACAATATTTTGGACATTATATATATGTGTACACACACACATATATATAGTCGTAATAATATGTTTCTGTGTCTCATCCAAGGAAAATTTAGAGGGCGTCAGCTAAGAAGACTTAGAGCCAGAACTATAGACCTCTTTCGAATGACAACCAACTGCTCACCAATGCTTTCTCTATGGGGATAACAGTTGGTTGTCATTTGAAAGCCGTTTATAGATACGTCCCTTAGGAGGCCATGCTAAAAACATAGGCAAAGTCGTCCGAATAACAAGGTTCGGTTAATTTAAGCTGCGATTGGAAATTCACATCAAAAGTTAGACAACATTTTGGACGATGATTCCCTAACGAGTTTTATATACGATGAAGTAATTTCTGTTGACTTCGAAAGTCGTATCATGGTAATGTGATTCGTGGGATAAAGGCGTTAGGCATTTACGAACAACATTGAAGTGTGGTGCTTGAATTATGAATTGTCTGAAAGTGAATTTTTGATTTTCAAAGTCACAGACCTATCATTTAAGACTAATTAAGAACATTTTCTGACTGTGCTACAGTAGTTTTGTTTCAACAGGTTAACACAGAACCCTCATATTTCGTCTCCCGTAAAGACTAAGCTTACCTATTCATTTCCTCTGTTTCGAAAATCATTGTCAGCACGTAAACAACGAATTTCTGCATCATCGTATTCGACGGGTAGTTAAGGCTAATGCAATTTATTTCGCAAGGCCTCCCAACTTTTCTGATTTAACATAACGCTACTTCTTATTTCGAATATACTTTTGTGAATGTCTTTTATCATTCGACAGGTGACAACACTAGAGGAGGTACGGAATGCATCAGTGTTGTTCTGTTGTTCAATGACGTCAAAATGCTTCAGATTGTTTGGGAAGTTATTGTCTATCACTTGGATAAGGTGTTGTGTGATAACGAGGCACGCATGAAATTAGTTGAATGAAAGTAAATAACTAGACTTTTTTTTCTTTTTCACACACCTTCTGGTTAGAGAAACGCCCACGAAAATTGAGCGCTTCTAAACTAAGCTAATAGTTAATTAATTGTAACTCTCAATTATCGACTCATCTGCGAAGCAATGCATTTCTTAATCTCCATTTGGTGAGATGCATTTGTTTTTCTTGCAAAATACCAGAACCAAGTTTCAGTATCGCAATTTTGATAGCGCATTTTAAGTACATATTTCACTCACTAAAATACAACACCAGTTCGCGTACCCAAGATCAATTTCTCAAGAGATTAACTGTAGGTACAATCGACTGATACAGATAGGTAAAGGAACATTTTGCGACTTAAATGAACTTAATGTTAGTATACATTGTTCTATGCATATTCAAGCCCCATACATTAGTTCATTATTTACCGTTCCAAACAGTGGCAGCTAACAGACAAATAACAGGGGAAATTCAATTCGCGAATAATTACTTTCCTTAACTTAGAGTAAAGCGACCATATATAATGATGTACCTAATATATTGAAAGCCGCTTTGCGAGCTTCACATAATTGGCAGGCACCTGAACACCTATTTCACTTGGCTAGCAACAGAGAGAAAGCATGTGTAGTTTCGTCAATAAGTGACCATTGTTCAATTTAAACTGAGCACTCTTCAATATTTATATTAACCAAAAAATGTATTTCATTAGGGCAATAGGTGATAAGTTTGCTAACATTTAGACGAAATTAACATATTTCTGGCACTTAGTATCACGAAGTTAGGTAGATCGTTCGACGGGACTGAGGACAATCGACAGCATTGTCACGTGAGTTGAAGTAAAACAGCAGCAGGTGGAAAGAAACCCAGGTAAAAATTTCTTCCTGGATGCTGTGGCCGGGAAGCAAGTTAAATTAAACGAGGCAAGGAGGGGAAACATTTAACTGTATCAAGTTATTCCGGACGGCGACCAACCACAAATCGCCTGCGAGCAGTTTCTTTCCCGCCCACCCCTGCGCGAGGTCCGACCCCGGCAATAAACTTGGAATTGGTTGGCTTCGGGCTGCGCTACCGCATTTGCCGGCGGGTTGTTATGGCTGATAGGGGATTGAGTTCTCGACCTCAGCAACACTTCCTGACATTTCAGCGAATGGGAAGGCGAAAAGAGAGGCAGATGAAGAGAAGAGGAACACAGCGGCGGGGAGATAAGAAAAGAGGGAAGGGACTGCGATGGGAAGGGTGGAAGATGCTCTGCGGGGAAAAAAAACACGGACATAAAATAAAACGGCGAGGTTGGTGTAACTGGAAGCGGGGAATTGGTAGCAAGGCAAGACAAGTGCTTCTTTGGTCACATAAGGGAGAATGGCGCGGGGAAGCCACGCTGCAGGGGAAAGAAACATTTTATGTGCCTCCTAAATGCGGCGAAAGTAACATTCTTCATTACTTAATTCTTTGCCTCCGCGTGGAATAAAAAAGAAAATAAGCGCCTGCCGTTATTTTCGGTGCAATTTTGCCAACCCTACAATTTCAGTCACCTCAGAGTCACGTAAAGGAGGCAGTGAGCGTGCATAGTATAGAAGGCTATGTTCAGATGCGGACTTTTCTTCCAGTGCCAAAGTGTTTTTTGTCATTAAATCCTAAATTATTTTTCATTGTTGAAAGTTACTCTATATCTGTGATTTACGGTGACTAAGCGATGCTAAAGTTCACCTGTTTTTCTACATCTATAGGAGTTTTAAGTTGTTGTTTATGTTACCTATTAACCACTTACATTTATGGTTAAAATTCGAAACTTTGAATGTGTACCGAACACTGCCTAAATATTACAAATTACATTAATGTTAGTTTCCACACATAACACGATCGTTTTCTTAGAAGCATATGTCAAAGAAGCTAGTTAGCCAAATGAAAAATTATTCAAACGATACGAATAAAATAATTGCGAGAGAAAGAAAATGTTTTCAAATACAACGTGACCTATTTTTAATTTAATCAACAAAAAGTTCCTATTTAAAAAGAAAAATTCTTGAATGTCCCGAAATTTTGCTTATATTTTTCAATAACTGGAGTTTTGAAAATAATTTTTCGTGAAAAATCAAAGGTATTCTGTTGCTTCATACATTTTACTTTTCTTTAAAAATTATTTCATTCGTATTTTTTAAATATTTTTTTACTGTAGGCATAGGCCGAAAATTGTTAAGTCGCTACCTTGACATTTCTTACACGATAACTGCGGAAACGAAAAATATTTCATTTGTGATTAATTTATGTTAAGGGCTCGGTCTACCGCAATTTTCAACACCATTTTTTTTATTTGTACCAGATATTTTTTTCTTATTTCAGACACAAATTGTGACTAAATTTGGCTCTTATGAAATTTTTTTATCTCTCATAAGTAGATAGGTTACAGGGCTCCGAGGACAAGAGGCTGGAGGCTTCGGTGCCTCGGTGCTGCGTCCGCCATCTTGGATTACATCATTGCCGCCATCTTGTTTCCCACCACCATTTGTTTCCGGTCATCTTGGATTATGTCACCACCACCATCTTGGATTACGTCATCACCGCCATCTTGTTTCCGGCCATTATCTTGTTTCTGTCCGCCATCTTGGATTTTAATTTCCTCCTGCTCTCTCATTCCACTTGTAATTTTTCCTGCTCCCTCATTCCACTCCTAATTTTTCCTGCTCTCTCATTCTACCCAATCGTCTTCTGTAGGCAGCCATCTTATGTGTCTTATTTCCGGCCGCCATATTTAATTTTTAAATTCCCACCAATTTTCAACACTCATTTGTTTACATAGCCTGGAGCCCACCATATTTAAATTTTAAAATCCCCCCGTGAAAATAATCTATTATTACATTTAGTTCTAAGAATGACCACCAGGGGTTTGATCCACAATCTTTGTTTTTCATTTTCTCCTGCTCTCTCAATCCACTTATACTTTCGTCCTGCTCTCTTATTCATCAGCTCTCCAGCTACAAGAATTATCTCTCATTTCTCCTGCTCTCTCATTCCACTAATACTTTCCTCCTGCTCTCTCATTCATCAGCTCCCGAGCTACAAACATAATCTCTCCTTTCTCCTGCTCTCTCATTCCACTCATACATTCCTCCTGCTCTCTCATTCATCAGTTCCCCAGCTACAACCATCATGTCCCATTCCTCCTCCTCCCCTCCCTTAACTCCCCACCCACCGACCTCTTCCTGCTTCCCATTGTACATCACCTTGGTAGAGGGTGTCGTAATTGGCAGCCATCTTTGTTTCTTATTTACTCATTTGATTCTATTCCACCAAGGGACATATGTGTTTAAGGACGACATGGAATGTACCATAGACAGGACTCTCGCCCCTATCATCACTATTATTTTTATATGCTTACCTCTAGGCAGTATAATACTTCGTTGCTGTATCACCGACATAATGATATTCATTCTCAATTATTGCATATTTTAAAACATTTTATAGTAATGTAATAGTGTAGCATGTAAATACTGATTGAGTGTACAAGGACTGGTGCATCTGATGCTCTTTAAGAAAAAAGTTACGACATGCTTATGAAATAATGTATCTCAAGACACGCACTGTAAGTTTTAAAAATCTAATTTACTTAAAAACTAAAAAAAACATTATATACACAACACAATAAAAACTATATACACAATATTTACACTATATACACAGTACACTATTCTTGAAACGACTATGCAGGTCCTCGTCCCACCAATGTCTGGAGGAGAAGAGTTTACTCCTGGAAGCGAGTGGTGGCTGTGTGAAGGATCTCCGCCATGACATGCTGACCCTGTAGCTGGTGCTGCAGCTCAAGGATTCCCTCATGCTGGACCCGAACCTGAGCCCGCAGCGCACAGGACTCTCGCCGCACTTCCTCCCTAGCATTCCACATCTTCTGCCTCCTCTTCCTGCTCACTATCAATGTACACTTCGTCCAGGTCCTTGGTTCACACTGTGGATGAGCCCATTGTTGAACACAGAGCATACTCACTGCCTTAATCCTCAAGGGGCAGAACCTCAGTCTTGGAGACACCCATCACGGTAGCCCTGTAGTGTTGTCCTCTTCATCGCTCCACAGCAATGGTAGAGATGGATGCACTGGTGTAGCCGATCTACGAAGTGACGAACTGCTTCGGTCGCACCCAATAAGAATGAGTGGTGGTGCTGGAGTATATGCCTCCTTATAAGTTGAATTACATCATCAAATGCTTCGACGTCTTCCTCTAACAGGCACGGAACACTTCCTGCTCACTCGACAAGACAATATGAACTGGTAGAGGTGTAAACACCCGCTAGCCTCCCTGCACGCATCCTCTCTTCGCATGTCGGACAGGCCTCTACGCGCGCGGAGCATGACTCAACCAGGTCTGCAGCCGCACACGGGACAGTCCAGCGCCTCGCGAGGGAGAGATGGCGAGACTGTTCGCCTTACTCCGACCAGCTCATCGCCTCGAGTGTCAACACGCTCAGAGTACATGTGCGCAGTCATCACAGACTGCCTTCCAGGCACCCCAGTAGCAGTTTTACACCATTACCAGTAAAATAACTTTTGCTTTTAAATAATAACGCAGAAATTAAGTTTTAAACAATTATATTTATTTATTCCTTCATACATAAGAATTCACATTATTTATACATGATATCTGATTGACGAATCCAACTATCGTGGCTTGCATCGAACTCCAACCACCGCACAAGAACTTTATTTCCTTTCTTCTTCAATACCTTCTCGCCCAAATACATGTTTGGATATATTTTGTAACTTGAATTTCTTCGCCATAGAAACCTCCTCGAATAGCCTATGGTACATTCCATGTCGTCCTTAAACACATATGTCGCCTTGTGGAATAGAATCAAGTGAGTAAATAGGAAACAAAGATGGCTGCCGATTACGACACCCTCTACCAAGGTGATGTACAATGGGAAGCAGGAAGAGGTCGGTGGGTGGGGAGTTAAGGGAGGGTAGGAGGAGGAATGGGACATGACGGTTGTAGCTGGGGAACTGATGAATGAGAGAGCAGGAGGAAAGTATGAGTGGAATGAGAGAGCAGGAGAAATGAGAGATTATGCTTGTAGCTGGGGAGCTGATGAATGAGAGAGCAGGAGGATAGTATTAGTGGAATGAGAGAGCAGGAGAAATGAGAGATAATGCTTGTAGCTGGGGAGCTGATGAATAACAGAGCAGGACGAAAGTATAAGTGGATTGAGAGAGCAGGAGAAAATGAAAAACAAAGATTGTGGATCAAACCCCTTGTGGTCATTCTTAGAACTAAATATAATAATAGATTATTTTGGTGGGGGAATTTTAAAATTTAAACATGGTGGGCTCCAGGCTATGTAGGGTAAAGTGGGGGAATTCCGACCACTTAGCCATAATGCTCATTAATAAATAAATATGTTGTAATAAAAATGGGTTAATAACAGGATATATATTGTACAACATGTTGTCATTGTTCGTGGATTTTAACAATTGTGAAAATTCACTTGCTTTGACACATATTTCTATTTTTTATAAGTCATGTGATTGATCAAAGATACCCCGACTTGTGGGTAATTCCGATCACCAATTACAGAAACAAATTCAGCACCTTATTTGGTTAATAGTAAAAATAATATTGAGACAAGTCATAAAACAAGTAGTTTTGTTAGCAAAAGAAATAATCTAGACCTAATTGCTACGTCACTGACAATAATCACAGACAAAATTGTGGGGTGAATCACAACCAGAGCACTCTGAATGAGCCCACTCGCCACACAAAGTGCACCTATACCATAGTTCATTGTCCTGTCCTGCTTCACCACAAAATAAACAAATGTCA
>PNEQ01006362.1:0-28615 GCA_003012365.1 Medauroidea extradentata
TGATGACGACAAAGAAATGGACCAAATGGTGCATAGCGTCTCCAAATATCTGGCAATTACTCCAAGTAGAAGGAACCAGTTTGAGAAAGAAACTTCAGAAGACCCAGAACTTGTGCAGTTAAAAAAATACTATACACTTGGTTGGCCAGAACATAAAAACGAAGTGAGTCAGACAGTTCTAGATTATTGGCAAATCAGATGTGATATCTTTGTTGAAGAGAACCTGTTATTTTATAATGATAGGGTTATTGTGCCAACACAATTACGACCTCAAATGTTGAGTCTGGTTCATGAAGGACATTGTGGCATGGACAGGTGCCTTGCTAGGGCTGGGAGTGTTATGTATTGGCCAGGCTGGGCAAGGGATGTAAAGATGTATGTCAAGCAGCGCAAATTGTGTGAAAAGTATGCACCCAGGAACAAGAAACATGAGTACAATTCAAGAGCCATTCCCACTCTACCATTTGAACGTGTATCAGCCGACATTTTGGCATTTGGAGGCAAGAACTTTTTGATTGTTACCGATGCTTACTCTAAATGGGTTGACATTGCTCCATTAAAAGGCAAAAATGTGGAACATATAGCAGATGCATGTAAAACAGTTTTTGCAGTGCACGGTGACCCACAAATTTTAGTTTCAGACAATGTTCCATTTAATTCTAGGGAATTCCGAGAATGTTCTACGCCCAAAATTAGTAAAATAATATACGGAGAAACTTAATTAAAAAAAATTTGGAACATAACAAAGAACTGAACAAATATAAATTTAAAATTATTTCAGTACATCTTTAGCACATTTATTGATCTTGAAGAAATATTTATGACTAACAGTTACATCAGTGGCCTAGAAAATTCTAAATGGACCTTCACTAATTAATACTGCTACACCCAATAGTAACTTAAATATTCAACATTTTTACGGAAACTCTTGCATTACTGTACATTACAAAAACAAACTAATGTAGCATTCATTATAGCTGACAAAAAGGGGACTTGCCTATACAAACAATAAAAGAAAAAAAATTACAGTTAAATATTTTCTAATAACAAGAAAAAAAAAATACGAAAGCACATTTAAAGAGTCCATCACTATACAATATAAGACCCTCCTAAAATAACCAGTACTTGGGTGCTGTTCACTGCTTCAATAGATTACAAATAAAATTACCGTTTTTTTTTTTTTTTTTTTAACAATGCTGAAACTACGGCAATAGGAATGTGCAGTGTAAAAAAAGATAAGACAAAATAACAATACGTATACCTAATTTTGGATATTTTTCTGATTTAAAATTATCTGCAGAATATTCTAATACAACTAAAATGAACTGTTGCTGCACATTAATGAACAATACTTAACTTAACCACAAACTAAACTACTCTGCAATGGTTCAAAGACCACTGTTTTGTCTTGTATACAATTTTGTTAGGTAGTAATTTGTCTTTCACACATCACAAACTTTATTCTCATCAAACGGAATATTACATGCAATAATAACACAAACTTGCCTCATGTTCCTGGCCCTGGACAGTTCAATCTCCCAGGCAGATGACTCCTGTAGCTGGGTTAACTCTGTCAGCTGCTGCATACTAACTTGAGACAACAACTGAAATTCTTCCTGGGGAAGTTCCAAAAGTGATCTGTCTGGAGACACTCGAGAAGTGAGCATTTCTAGCTCCCAGTCCACGGGAACAACTTCTACCCCCAGCTCATTCATGTTGTTGGTTTCTTCAGAATTATCCATTATCTGTGGTAATATACTTTGCTAGCAAAGTGATGTAACAAATATTTTTTTATCCTACTGTGTAATGAGGTAATTTACTAATTTTTTAATATATTTAATGTTTATGTTTACTTTGTTTCAAAACTGTGTTACAGAGGTAAAAAAATTGAGAATATCAGTTTTGGGTATTATTTAATTTTCAAAATAATGTTTACATTTAAGTGTTAGAAGTAGTTGTTACAGACCAAATTTAATTTTCATGTGCATAAATACGTAACAGTTTGTACCGAATGACTTTTTCTGATGTTGACTTACATCATTAAACAGCAAAGTGATGATATTTTGAAATAATGTACATTGTGATCATGGGGTGAAACAGCAGCAATGTGCATAATTTAAGTGACAATGATAAAAAACTAATCAAACCAGAATAGAAAAAAATTAGAAAAAATAAGCATTAAAAAAACCCACACACAGCAAACCAACTTTTATCAAGTATTCCCGATTTGTAGTACATACTGCAAATTCTGCACTATAAGAACAGAAAGTAACAATTACTTTATAATAATTACAGTATCTAAGGAGTTACAATACTTAAATTAAGTGTAAAATACTTAAAATGTTAAAAATTACTAGTCTAGAAAGTCTAAAACTAATGTTTTTTTTTCTGCTAACCAACTAGCATATATTAAATTGAAGGCCTATTTTTTTTCTTTAAGAAAAATTTAGCTACTGGCTAGTTTACATGGTACTAATAAGTAAATTTATAATAATTTTGTAAGTTAATGCAAAATAAACCATAGGGGCTGGAAAATTTTGCATATTATATGGCCTGCATGTTAGAATGCACTGTCCTGTACATACTCGAGCCTTGTTCATTAACTGCTACTTGGTGGAACAGTAGACAATGAACAAATAGACGGGACTTAAATATGCATTGGACAATGGATTTCAGCATGCGGGTCATTGAATGCGTGAAATTTTCCGGCCCCTAGGTACAATAAATTGCATATCAGAGAAACTTCTGACCTGCGTAATGGGCATAATGTGTTCCATTTCACAAATTCCGTGCACTGGACGATAGAGGAAAACAGTAAAACTTAATGTTGTGAACTTTTACTTCTCCACCACGTCAAGCAGGCAAACATATTTGAAAATTTACGCATTTACCGGAAATAAAATACTAAACTTTCAATATTTCTACAATATATTTATTAAAAAAGTAACATAATGATATTACCTCAAGGAACTTCTCTGGAAACTCAAGCTCTTCGTTCATTGTAGGAAGCTCCGGTATAGCTTTCATGTGTGGTACAGATAATTCTCGATGAATAGAAATCAGCATCTGTCTCTGATGACTGATATTCTCTATCAAAGATAACTTTCTACTACGTAATGTGCAAACTTCTTGGTTGAAATTATGTTTCATAGTGAACTCCTGTCAAAAGATAATAATTCACATTAATTCTGATCATACACATTCACTGCTATGAATTATATTTACTCCAATAAAAAATTTCCAAAATGATACACTGAAAAAAACAAATTTTATATCACAACACAACACATAATTCACAATTTCACTAATGACTGCTACAATAATGTGTGTGTGCATGCATGTGAATGCATGCATACACGCATGTGCATGTGTGTCTAAGGTGACCATTGGTAACAGGTGCTCATTTAACTATGCATCATACCTCAACTTAAATACTTACACATAGGTAATGACACTTATTTAACTGAAATTGTCTGTACAAATTTTCTGACTAGCAATTATGTACCTAAGACTGGAATTCACGAACATTCCAGAAACTCATCTACAAGCTTATTGTTATTTTCTTGTTAAAAACTCATCACACAAAAAATTTTGTGCATTCATAAACTAACATTGGGCACTAGCATGGGGGAAGCCTGCCTACACCATGTGACACACATATGTAGATTTGTAGGGGAAACTAATACTGCCTATCAAGTCCTGGAGTATTTTCCTAGCCACCCAGTAGATTCGCAGTTTAAGGTTTCTACTGAATTACCTGCCACCGTCACTATTGGAGGCCTGCGCTGGTGTAGTAGTTAGACCACTCGCCATCCACCATGGCAATCCCGGTTCAGTTTCTGGAGGAACTGCTCCTGATTTTCACATGTTGAAAATGTGGTAGATGTTGCCACTGGCCAGCAGGTTTTCTCTGGGTTCTACCATTTCCCTCACTGTTGCATTCCATCATTGCTCCATACTAATCTTGTATGATACTCATCAGTACTTAAGTCAGCACTTTTAAGTGCAGACCAAAATCTCTCAACTCCACTTCACTCAAATGTCAAATTCTGCGTAGGCAGCTAACCAACATAACTTGAGATAAAACTGCATGGCTCTCCTGCAAGTTCTCTATGTGACAGACCAACCCATCAAATGCCACTTTGTCTGTGTTGGGGTGGAAACCTGCCTCCCTTTATTTCTCAGAGTTTCTGAAAAGCACCAATATGTTCTGTAGCATCACTGACACAGCTTCCCCGGACTTTACGGATTGCTGGAATGGTGCTGCCTTGTCCACACACACAATTTCTGCACTGCTAATTGGTCATCGAAACAGGTTAAGTCTGTTGGATGATGTGATCTCAAGTGGTTCCCAGGAAATCAATCCCTGGGTTCTTACCTCTGGTTATTTAACTTCCCTCCCAACGCTATAGACAGTCACAATAGCAACCAAGGTGTAAGGCCCATGTTGGCATGCCTGACCTTCTAATAGGACTCTTTCGAGTTCAAAGGAACTTCCTACAATCAGAATTTCTACTTCTAACATTGTTAAACAGCATACTTTTGCAAACAGTAGCCCTCAGCCAAATTAACTGTACATTGTTGATGTAATTGAAAGAACGTAATTAAATGATGCAATAATCGGGATAAAGCTAACAGTGGATGCATCAAAATCCCTTTAATACGTACAGTAATATAGAAGCTTCACAAGCTCGAAGGAGAATCACAACAGAGTCTGAATTAAACATCAAACCAGCAACCTCACACTCCTTACACAATGACTGAAACACAATAAAAAACCAGCAAATGATAAATGACAAACAAACTTATTCTGGGAAGGGGGCTAAACTGAGAGGAAGTAGCTGGTTACACGACTCTGGTTGCTGCCACTCCAGATCTCTGCATGCTCATCACTCCCTCTCCATCCACCATTCAAGCAACGTACCACCTGAGTGGCCACGATGGGGGAGAAGACAGGAGGGTAAGATGTTTCACCAGGTAGACTGCTTGATGTCTCGTATTGCACTGCTAAATTCACTGTTGTAGCTAATCGAAGAAGGGCATCTTTCCGGTACTGCATGTGTCCAGCGCATTATGACGCACAAGTCTGAACACAATCCATGCTGATATGCTGGTACAAAACATATGGCATTCAAAATGGGGAAATTAACCCCGCCAAAATACAATTGGCCCTACTGGCCATAACAATAAAACATACATGTTCAGTATATATGTGTATATATATATATGTGTGTGTGTGTGTGTGTGTGTGTGTGTGTGTATATATATATATATATATATATTTTTTTTTTTTGTAGATCATTTTATGGTCCCAAGATAAGCATTTATGGCTTGAGGCTTTTATGGAGTATATCTGTTCAGCTTTGAAACAAAAGTTTTGGGTCACATGTTAGTCACAGAAGTAACTTTGAGATTGCTCACAACTTCAAACTATATGCTCATCAATTGATAATCTGTTTCATACAAAAAAAATAGTGTTGTGAATGTAACCCACCTCTCTATTGCACCCACTATGAATACCAGTGTAAGCATATAATTTCTTTGAGAAATTTCAATAATGCATTTAAATATGTCGTATAAGTATAAATTAGATAATGAATTAACATTGTGTATAAACTACTACTAAAAATGTCTTCTAAATTGTACCTTTTTCTGATGAACTAATACCATATTTTCTTGAAATTCAAATGGTAGTCCTACATGGATACAAAATTTGAAATAAAATTCATGATGTTTTTAGTTGGTATGTAACAGCCACTGCTAATCTTGTAATTGACCAATTTAGTATACATTAAAAACCACTTATTATTTAAGCAATTTCGCAACAGTGAAGTAAATATAAACCATAACATGCAGATGGAGAGCACTCATCATGCAACCACTTATACTATATAATTATTGGAGAATTTATTGAAAGTGTCTCACACATTTGACAAAGTAAACCAAAACACACACCACTATAAAATTTTTATTTCCTTCCGTGAGCAAAAGTTTAACCATAAGAGTAAATGAAATTATGTACTCAAACTACAATACTTTATCAACATACCTGTTCTCTAGCATTCAAAACTTTCTCAAATTCTTTTACGGTGTTTATTTGTAATTCCTGTGGTACTTTGTAGTCGGGCGAGTTTTTGAATCTGTAATCACCTACTGTCTGCTCTGCTTCAGAAATAAGAGCCACATCATCGGGATGCATGACACTTTTGTCTGGTTCTTTACTATACAATTCATTCCACTATATAAAAAAAATAATCCTTAGTACACTGCATACATCTAAAATAATTCTTAAATGAGACAGAATACACCGTATTTGCCAGCATATAAGACAACTACTATTACATATTTTTGGCCTTCAAAAATTGCTACTCGTCTTATATGAAGGTGGGAAAATTTTTGGTAACCTAAAAATCGTTTGAAAGCTAATATAGTATGATGTTTCAAGGAATTGCGTTTTTCATCACAAATGAAAACAAGTGCCCCGTCTTTTTAAATTTAATATACGGTACAAAATTTTGATGAGCATCATTCATAACAAAGGATACTTCCTCGCAGTGAAGCGGTGATCGTTGCAGCTGCAGCTGGAGCACATGCCTAGATCCTTTGTCTCGCCAGCCCACAACTCTTGGGCGGAGAAATCGAGGATCTAGGTCCGCATGCTTAGATCCTTTGTCTCGCAAGCACAAAACTCGAGTAGAGAAAACAGGATCTAGGTACTGCGTGCCTAGATCATTTATTTCGCCAGCACAAAACGCTCGGGTGGAGAAAACGAGGCTCTAGGTACCATACCACACATTCATGTGTCTACTGTCTAGTGCTAGGCTGGCAGGTGACAACAGCGAACAGGAATGTGATGACCTTGCAAGCAGCTGTTGCAGCCCGGCGTTGCCATGTAGAGCACGGCATGCCTCAGTCTGGCGTTGCCAAGTAGTGCACAGCTGCCGGCAACTGATGATGTCGCCGGCCGCCGCCATGCATTTCCCTGGCTCTTGGGCACCCGGAGGGCAGTAGGAGCAAATGTTATTCGTCTGTGAGTCTACTATGATGCTTGTATGACAGTAATAAATGCATTGAAAATATTTAAACTAAATTATTAATGTTTCTGGCAGAGGAAAAAAATATTTTTCTGTCGAGAATTTTAAAATTAGTAATTTACATTTTTTCAAGATTTTGTACCTTCAAAACCATGACTCATCTTATATGCGAGGTCGTCCTATATGCCGACAAATACGGTATTACATTCATGTTCAGATGTCACCACTGCCAATTTTCTGATTCATAACTGAAGAATTACAGTAGAACCTTGATTTTATGAGCACTGGGTTTTACAAGACAGCAATTTTATAAAACAATTTTCAGAAAACTTAAAAAAAATAATACAATTTGCTGAAAATAATAGAAAATTTACAACACACTGAAAATCTGTGGTAAAATCTATTAAAAATACATCCACAGGTCTGCAGTGATAAAATACACATTTCATAGAGTTAAATTTCGTAACTGACATGCTATGACATAAATCTGTTCAGACTATGGCAGTTGAGGCTTGAAATAAGCATGCCACAATGGCACCAGAAGGCAGAGTGGCAGGCTGCCTGTGCAACCCGTAAAGAACAGAACTTCAAGGAACAAAGGAATCATCTTGTACAACCCTGTCTTTAACCCCATGTCCATACCTATTGCCACTCTCAGTGTGCTGTTTTATCAGTTATATGCTATTTTTATTTGCGTTTTTCCAGCACATGTTTTATTATTTTTAATATGAAAGAGATTTATTAACTGAATTCAACCTTTATTAGTAATTCAAGGGTATTATGTTTAATAATTTTCATGCAGAATTTCTCTGCTTTCTGTACTAAATTTGATTTCATGTCTCTCAGTCTAGGCAAGCGACCACATCTCGGCTGCTTCATGGCCTGGTATCTCATTACCAAGACACTACACCTTACTGTACGTGCTTGCAGCCATGTTCTCACAGTGCCTGTCCCCTTGCACCAGCGTGTTTTGTTAACATGCACAGAGATGCAAGCCTGCAGTTTTGCTCGCCTGCAGACATAAAAAATGTCACCTTTGTACCTTTTTTTAATCTCGCAACACCACTTCTGGCTACTATCTGTTCTCTCATTGACCATTTTAAACACCCCCAGAAATCTTGTGGCCGTGCACTGAACTACAGTAAAACCCTGTTAAGAAGTTTCTGAAGGCACTGAAAAATGTAAACTTCTTAGCTGGGAAAACTTCTTAAAATGCTCAAATTACAATTGCATACATAGACATTGTAAAAATAATTCAAATAGCTAAGGGGGAAAACTTCTTAAGTGGGAACTTCTTAAGGGGTGTCACTGTAATTGGTGTCCCCGCGCCGTCTGTAACATGTTATATTTCCGCACTTCTATTGCCTCTACTGAAGAGTCATGATGTACCTCAGTGCTGCTCCCGTGTTATGGGAGGATTTAGTCTACGGGCCTTAGTTCCCATCCTATTGTATTATCTTCTTTATGTGATGTGGTGTTAGTATTTTATTTTAAGTGCAGAAGTGATTTAATTTTTTGTCATTTGTTATTTACTTTAACTATTCAATGTACTTCAGGATGCCAGTCATCTGATCTACCATCCGAGTGGAGGGTTCAACTATTCAACTGTACTATAATTAAAGTTCAATTCTACCATAATTCAACGGTCTGATTTCTAATTCAATTCTACTTTCATCAACTCAAGACGTCACATATTTCTTTCAACATGTCCTTTCTCTGGATGTTTGCTAGTTGCTACTTTCAGCTAAGTTCTACACTTCTACATAGACTTTTGCTTTATCACAGATGATCAATATTTCTTTATCTATGATTTTGAGGAACTACCGTATTTGCCGGCATACAAGACGACAATTTTTACATAATTATGGCCCTCAAAAATTGCTACACCAATCCCTCGCCTAACGCGACTAATTCGTTCCACAAAATGTGCGCGCAAATTGAAATCGCGCTATCTGGAGAATTTTTTTAATATAAACAATGCGCAATTTTTTTTTGCGCTCCAAATTGCGTATATACTACTTTTTTTCACAAATTGCATCATCAAAACACCATGAAATAAACCAGGTTAAAGAATTTCATAAGTTTATAACTTATCAAAATTATGTTAAATGTGATGGTTTGTCTTGAAAACGTAAACATCCTGAAAATGTCAACTGTCCCGCAGCGCGCAGCTGTTCGGCAGCACGCAGCGAGCGCGAGCTAGTTGACCTTCAAAGCACGTGACTATTCCCGCGCTCGCCGTTTATTGCCGTGACACGTCGCCGCAAGACGTATCATTATAATTTTCCCGAACACTCGTCAAAAATATCTATCAATACACACCTCTGGAAATTTGTTTAGTTGTTTCTTACTCGTAAAAAATTATTGAAATTACAAACAGAAACTACGTCTATAATATGAAACATTTAGGCCTACTTTAACATACTAACACACAACTTTAATTAAAAAAAAACACATTCATTAGCTTTTGCGGTAAAAATTAATAGCTTTTGTGATATCAAATTAACACACATTGTTACAGTTTTGAATGGCCTAAACACTTCCCTGACTACTGCCAGTAGACTCTGTTTGTTGCTTAAAAAAATATGTCCAGCTTCATTTGTTTTGGTTTCTTTTGCTCTAACAAATTTTTATAAACTTCACACTCCCGCTTCATCCCTTGAATAACAGCATTTCTTCTTTCTTCATTCGGATCATTTTCATGCAGAACTGAAAATGCTTCATTTATCAAACTGAAGAATTTTGAAATTTCTTTCTTTTCTAACTCTTTTCTGGGTGCAATTACGTCTTCTTCCTCTTGTTGTGGTGTAAACACAGCTCCTCGTCGTTTTTAACCATTTCTTCTGCTGTTAACTCGACAGAATGTGATTCCAACAGATCCTGAATATCATTCCAACAGATCCTGAATATCATTCGAATCGAGCTCATTAAATCCCAGACCATGCCCCATGGCTACAATATCAACTGTAAAATCTTCCAGATGATCATCGACAGGCTAAAATCCCTTGAATTCTTGGGTAAAGAAGGGGCAAATTTTCTTCCACACTCCACGAAGACTTGACTGCGTAATTTCTTCCCAACACGCAGCAACGTTGTCGATTGCATGCTTAATATTGTACAATTTCCAGAATTCTTTGATAGTCGGCTTTTCATCACCGTCAGTTGCCGAGACAAGTTGACGAAATGTCCGTCGGAAATAGTAGGCTTTCAAAGTGGAAATAATCCCCTGATCCATGGGTTGCAACAACGACGTTGTGTTCTTGATATTTTCAAACATGTGGTCTAATTCCGTCGGATGGCCAGGTGCAGTATCCAATATTAATAATGCTTTATTGTCGAGATTGTGTCTCTTGTTGTATGCAGTTACTGCGGGTATAAAATGGTTCCGAAACCAGTCGCTGAAAATAGCCATTGTGATCCAGCCTTTCCGATTAGCTTTCCAAATTACTGGTAAATGGCTCTTGGAAAATCCTTTAAGTGCCCGCAGATTTTCCGAATGATAAACTAAAAGTGGCTTCAATTTATGGTCGCCAGATGCATTGCTACCTAGAAAAAGTGTAAAACGGTCTTTTGAAATTTTAAAGTCTGGTGCTGATTTATCTTCTTTGGAAATATACGTCCTATCTGGCATTTTCTTCCAATAGAGGCCGGTTTCGTCTGCGTCGTACTCTTGCTGCAGACTGTACTCTCCTTCTACGATGACATCTTCAATTACGGCTGGGAAGTTTGTAGCTGCGTTTTCATCTGCACTTGCTGCCTCCCCTTTCTTCTTTATAGAATGCAGATTGTATCTGTCGACGAACTTTTAAAACCACCCGTTACTTGCAGTAAAATTTTTATCACTGTCTGGATACTTGCTTTTCAATTTATCAAAAATTAGCAATGCTTTTTTGCATATCACTGCTTGGTTGACACCTGTTCTGTCTCGCCCGTGATTTTTTTCGTTGCACCATTCATTTAACAATCTTTCCATCTGAATCATGTGCTCACTTCTGTTCCTATACCGAACGCCGAAAATGGTGCCGCTAGAGCCAACTGCATCCGATGTGCACAAACATTCAATACTATTCCTATATTTTATGATTGTTCTCACAGTTGATTCACTTAAACCTAATGCGCGACCAATATAAGTATGTCCTTCATGAGCGTCTGCCCGCCGTAACACTTCAAGCTTGGTCTCAAGAGAGATTGTTTTGCGCTTCTTCACTGGATCACCGGAACAAGCCGACGTAGCACTACGCATGGAAGCCATGATGATACTGAAACACAGGTACGCCGTGCGGCGGCCGGCCGGCCGCGCACAGCTATTAGTTTTCAACCAGACCGTATGACGTCATGCCAGAGTGGCACGTGCGCTCAGGAGTGTACAAAAAGACGCAGCTTCTTACAAACTGCGCGCAACAAATGTCGCTGAACTATTTCGCATTAGTTGAAATTACACTCGTGTTAATAGAAAATCGTACAGTAAAATTTTGGTCGCGGTAATTAAATTCGCGCAGCTTGAGGTCGTGCTAAATGAGGGATAGGTGTACTCGTCTTATATGAGGGTGCAAAAATTTTTGGTAGCCAAAAATTGTTTGAAAGCTAAGCTGTAAGCTGTGGAGTTGTATGATGTTTCAAGGAATTGCGTTTTTCGTCACAAATGAAAACGAGTGCCCCGTTTATTTTAATAAAATTTACGGTACGAAATGTTGATGAGCGTCATTCATAATAAAGAACACTCACTTCCTCGCAACGAAGCGGCGATCGATGCAGCTGGAGCACGTGCCGAGATACTTTGTCTCGCCAGCCTACAACTCTTGGGCGGAGAAAACGAGGATCTAGGTCCGCACGCTTTCATCCTTTGTCTCGCAAGCACAAGACTCTCGGGCGGAAAGAACGAGGATCTAGGTACCGTACCACACATTCACGTGTCTACTGTCTAGTGCTAGGCTGGCACACAACAGCGCACAGGAATGCGATGACCTTGCAAGCAGCTGTTGTAGGCCGGCATTGCCATGTAGTGCGCGGCGTGCCTCTGTCCGGCGTTGCCAAGTCGCACACACCTGCCGGCAAATGGAGATATCGCCGGCCGCCGCCGTGCATTTCCTTGGCTCTTGGACGCGCGGAGGGCAGAGTAGTAGCCAATGTTATTCGTTTATGTGTCTATTATGATGTTTAAATGCGGGTTATAAATGCATTGAAAATATATAAACTAAGTTTGTAATGTTTTAGGCACAGGAAAAAAAATATTTTTCTGTCGGGAATTTCAAAATGAGTCTTTTTTTTTTTTTTTTTTCAAGATTTTGTACCTTTAAAACCATGAGTCGTCTTATATGCGGGGTCGTCCTATATGCCGACAAATACGGTATATATAATTTTTATGCACACTAATTCAGTTAAATGTTTGTTATCAACCTGACATCATGTATTCACATTAATTTAATTAGGTTGTACTGGGTGCACCCTAGCAAACATATTATTAAAACGGTTTGCTTGGCCCTGTCTATTATTTTAAATAATAACTGTGCGATACGCACTTTGTAAATTCTTATACAAATATTCAGATTCTTTGTCCAATTGCCCAACATTTTAATTAATAATACATTTTGCTATTCACTCTGCATTATATTGATTCTTTTATTTTACATTTTTCCTCCGGCACCTAAAAAACTGTTTGGTTACGTAAGCTCTACATGAGCAGTAAAAGGCATCAGCCTAATTACATGTTGTGTCCGTCTTCCTTACCAGCACTTAATTAAACTTTATATAATTTATGGTACTAGATAAAATATTATTTAACATAGTCCTAAATATACTTAAAAGAAGGATGGAACATCAGCACTCTTCTTTATCTGTTATTAGTGTGCCTGATCAAAATACTGTGTGTATAGCTGATAGTCTCAGGATCATTATGTCACGCCACGACATTACGTCCATGTGGTGTTTGGTCTTTGGATATGTTGTGATACCGGTATTTCTGCTCTTTGATTTTGGCTTTTCTTTGGGTTTACAAGTTCAGACTGCATTTGGATTGACTATTAATTATTGACAACCTTCTCACACTACCTATGCTTTTTGGATTACGATTTTATCTACAGTTTTCAGTTAGTTTTGCTTTAGATTTGTTTACAACCTACACACAATCTTTTTACTATGACTTCGGATTAATAATTTCATGAAGCAAGTCGAAACAAACACAACACTGTCACTCTGAGCCAGCAGTTTACAAGTCGTATGTCCTCATGTATTTAACACACAGTTTATTTTCATGTCTGAACACACAGAAAACTGTTTCATCATTGCTTCTCTTATGCATATCAGAATTTTTTCCTGCAGCCACGGGATTGTGAACTGATACGCTGTATTCACGCGTTTACTTTTTTTTTTGTCACGGAGAAGCAAAAGCTGAATATAAAGGAAGGATTGTTTGTCTTTCAGCCTTGACACGCAGTCAGAGGGGATAAAAGAAGGCTCATAGTTACAGTGAATAAGTGGCATGTGGGGGAGAAATATGACATGTTCCGAATAGTTTTTTTGCTGTGTTGGGTGAGGGGAGAGAAAGGAAAGTTTTATTTTACTGTCTCGTTGAGTGAGAAAGGTAGCCAAGTGCCAGAGACATGGATGTTTAAAGGCATTTTTCTATGGCTGTAGGTGACAGATTCTGTTCTTAGCTCTTTAGTTTAGCTGTTAATTTTAAAATGGAAGAAATAAGCACCTATACAGCAGATTTTTAGTTAAAAGCCACACCTGTTTCTTTTCTACAGGAAGTTAAAATGAGTGTGTTTTGTTCGTTTTTTCCCACCACATGCATGCCTCATCCCTCGCTCAGCCCCCTGGCCCATCCTTGACTGCAGTGTATAAATAGCCTGCCAAGGCCACTCAAGTATGCATGCATGTGCACAGTACTGTGTAGCTGCCAGCTTGTTATGGAGATAAAGTAAGAAAGTCACCACTCCAGCAGCAGCGGTACACTAGATAAACACAGTTCCTGTTCCACTTCATTCTTACCAAATGGTACAACAATGATTTTATTAGCAATTAAAAGTTTTGCCATAAAAATTATGTACGTGTCCTTGTAAGAAGTTTTCATCAAATGTTTTCTTTCAAGGCAAGGTCGTTACTAGGCTGTTCGAGGGAGGAGGGAGCAGACAGCTGCCAAGGTTACATTCCTCCAGCACACTGCTCAGATGCTCGATGCTAAACTGCACGTGCAGCACTGTTGCAACACATGATTTTTTTTAATAGTGTTCGTATTTGCTTTCTTGGGAGTATGTGATTTGGCAGACATACATGTATAGTGTATTAAAATAAATAAATGTTCAATTCATAACATGTTATTTTTATTAGAGATAGGGTGCTACTACAGTTGTAATTTTCTACCAGACTGAATACAGAAACAATAGGTACCTGCAAATAAATGCTTAAATGACTTGGATTAGCTTACCTCATTCTTCCTTTTTTCCATTTTCAACTTCCTTGCACGATAGCGCTCAACTGCTTTCACAAGTTTTACATTGTGCTTGTACTCAATAGAGGATAGTGATAGCCCTTTTAGAAATGAATCCACAGCATGCAGGTCACTCTCCTGAAGAAGAATGGACTCTCGTATCTGCTCTGCCTGCCACTGCCTACAAAATAGTCAACAGACACACATTCAACCCATGTTCAAGATATATTCTTAGTTTAACTAAAAGGAAACCAGTTAATGTGACTCTGTGACACACAAACACAACACACACAAACACAACACACACAAACACAACACACACACAAACAACACACACATACACACAATTCACAATTTTACATCAAATTTGCCACAAAATACACAGTGGCGGATCCAGCATTGCGAGGTGGGGGGGGGGGGGGGGGGCTATACCATAAAAGTGTGTATACATACACTCCAAGCCAAAAGTGGGGGTTTGGTGGTCCTCCCCAGAGATGCAAAATGGTGCTTTTTAAGGAGATTACACACAAAAATTTAATTACATAAGTAAGAGAAAATTTTAAAAATTATGTAATACATTTACAAGTAGACTTCATATACTATAGTTTAAGTACAAAAAAGATTTTTATTGAATAAAAAAAAAACTAGGCTTTGCACTTACAGTTGCTAAATAGAAGTCTTCTACTTCCTCACTATACTTCATAGGTTTATTTACTGAGTTACCAAAAAAAATCTACTTAATAATTAATAGATTTTGAAAAGAAAGAACCAGTGTACATTTAGGCAAACCAAAACTGATAGTACAATTTTTTCAAAGTTGATTATTCAATACACTAAATTAAATGACATCTGGATCATCAGAAATAGTATGGCCAACATAATAACTTTAGTTTTTGAAGGTTTTGTTGGCAGTCCTGTATACAGAGGAATCTACAGTGTTTCCCCTCTACCACAGATGATTTTAACACGAACTCATCCACCTGACTGTCAAACTGCTCAGTACATAAATACATTTCTACTGAAAAAGTAGTTCACATGGCAGCCTTCAGAATTGTCAAAAACTAGACTCTTATGTGAGACAGGTCTGTACAGACAGCCTTACATACTGAAGTGTCAAAATTATAACTACAATGTGCTTCATGCACCATGCATGTGTCAGCCAGCTCACACTTTACCGTAGTTGCAACAGAAGATCCTCTATTTCTGGTACTGGTACACAAAATTTAACATTTGTGTGATGCCTTCCCTTACCTTTGGCCAGCATAAAAAAAAGGTTACATAATTAGTTACACTTACATAGAATAATTATACTTATGTTGGAAATGTACTAATCAACTTAACTAGAATTAATAGTAAAAACAGAGTTCAAACAGAAATATATATGGTATATGAAATATATTTTGAATAAGTTACTGAACTACTACACTTTTGTCATAAACATACAAAGTAAATATTTTAACACAAATTTGTTCAAAATCATTTACAGTAAAATCCTGATTCGATGGCCACAGGTTCAACACCTACAGTAAATTTATGACGAGCTTCTTAAGCACAGTTAAAAATCAAAAAGTTGTGATTAAAGGTTTTATTAGACAAGGAAAAGAAGAATTATCATATCTGCATTTATTGGTGTTGCATAGTTGTTACCATTCATACGTTGCTTAAGTGCGGTGAAACCACGCAAATTTAAAGTAAAAATGGCAGCAGCAGGCAGTTAGGACAGCGCAGAGATGGCTACTGCGCACAGTTGCTTAACCAACATCACTAATTACTAAGTAAATTTATTGGTTTTACTAAATAAACTTGCCATTAACATAAATAAAACCTACTGTATGAGGTTTCTTACAAAAAACTTGGCTCCAACTGAAATACTATTAAATTTAATGAGAATCATATTAAAAATGTTAAAACCATTAAATTCTTAGGGCTATTGATTGATAAAAAACTAGACTTGAAAGAGCACATTACATAAACAATAAAAAAAAAACTTAGTGCTGTCTGCTTTTCATTAAGATATTTAACAAAATTTGCCTATAGCTGAACTATACAAGGGTAAATAAATGAAATAAATAAATAAATTTAGTTCTCCCTGGGAGTATCACTGCATACTGTTTGTACTTTTTGTTAGTTGTGGAACACAACAATTCTTCCTTTAGACACATATGTTGTAAATATAAAGTCACATTGTATTTTAATTTTATTTAGCTTTTATGTCACATGTGTATAGTTATGAACATGGCTCAATATTAATTATTGATGTATGTAACAGGCTTGGTAGACATTTAATAATCTTAACATTTATAGTGAAAAAGGGAGAATTAATGTATGTGTGTATATGTATTGTATATAGTTCTTATTTGGTTGTTACAATTTTACTCTGAAGATGTTATTCTTATTAAATTATATTAATATTTCATTTTAAAGAAAAATATTTTTACACCAGCGACAATGTAACAATGACTTTTAAGATAAAAAAAACTTTTAAAACAGTATTTTCAATATGGTTTGGGGTAAAATTCAATTTTGCAGCTACAGCGATTTTATAAGAGTATTCTTTGAAGCAAAGAACAGTAATGAAAACGAGGTTCTATTCTGTTAACAATCCAATGAATAAAAACAATGGCAATTAAAATTATAATGTTCATATTTTATAAATACAAACCAAACTACGAACACAAGTAATATTTGTTATCTATATTTCCAAATCTGTTAGTCTGTAAATTTTGACCCCTGCACAATTAAAGCATATAATTTAAAATGCACTACTCATCAGAAAATATCTTGGACTTCTCAAATTAAACTACATTAGAAATTATGAAAAAATATTTTGAGACAATTTTATACCAGCCTTCTTCTTCCTTTGGTGCAAGTGCTTGTATCACGAAAGTTCTTGCTGCATAAAAATCATTTAGAAGCTTGCGCTGTCGGAATGTTGTCACATATGAATCTGATCTGTAAATGTACACAAGTAGAAAAATGTAAAAAGGGAAACCTTACTTACATGAAATATAATTCACATTTATTAGTATTATACATTAAGAACACTTCATATTCCCACATTAACACACAGGACATGCCAACAGTATTTATACAATGATGCTAATTTGACTTGTACCAGACAGAACTAAAAGTACAAAACAGAAGACGGTAACATCATTCCTCGTATCTGCTACACTATTGGAGTAACTTTGCCTTTATGAATAAAAAATTTGAAATATTGTTATGTTTCTAAAATGCTAACTCTTAACACATGTTTTTTTTTTTATAAATGTCTCATTAACTGCACTTTTCAATTAAGTATGATCACAAACATATTTCTGGATGGTATAGTTACATAAATGTTTAATACGTAATTTTTCAACAATACGATTTCCAAAGAGTGACTGACACATTAGTTCAGTGGTGTGGTCAGTATTTAGGTTCAGTGGGAGCTCAATCCATACACAGTGGAAACTCTATGTGTAGAACCCAGATGGATTGAAAGTCCAAGTCTATGAGATACATTTTGTAGAGTCACGTTTTTGTTTGTCTGCATTTCATAAGTACTGTACAGCCATTTAAAGTCTGCATACATCGGAATAATTTTTGTCAGTTCTTTGAGTAATGGCGTATAAAGATTACACTGTGTATTTCATTGATGTACTAGTTAGTACGAAAATGATAATTTGAAACAGCAACTAACATAAAACTAAAATTTTGAAATTTTGCACCCCACAAAATATACCATTTTACAATATTTGCGCTTGATAGTGATAAGGAAAATAGTATGATGTAATTGAGCTGATTGGCTGGTCGGGCATGCACCCTTTATGGTAATTTTGATTGGTTGTTAATGTTTATGGTCTTTTTTTATTTCAGTTTGTTTAATTTGGTACGGTTTGTTATTTCTTTTGAGAACGTCTTGTCAGCCAAGGTTTGTTTAGCTTCCCTTTGTTTGTTGGGAATTAGTTTTCAGTGATTTTGCCTTTCCTGGTTGAATGGGGTGTGTGATGGTAGTGTCTTTGGGGCATCTGAGTCGCTTCTTCTGTCGCGTTAATCCCTCTAATGGCAGTGGAGGGGCAGTCTTGAAGGGAGGGGAGTCTCAGAGGTCTTGGTTGGTAGAGGAGGTAAGGGAGGGGGGCGATGGTGTTTTGCTTGGTAGGCGATGACGCGAGTGGTGCTCAGTCTTGCAAGGCGAGTGGGACGAGGAGGCAGCAGGTGAAGTTGACGATCAGTCGGGTGTGGTCCAATGAAGTTGCAGTGCCGATGGTCGACGACTCTGAGGAAACCTTCTTCCATTAGGCGTGAGTGATTGCCCATCCTTTTTTGGGCTAAGCAAGGCGAATGGAAGGTCTGCTCGCAGTTCAGGTATGCGGTTGACGACTGATGGCTGCGGCAATCACGAGAATTTGGTGAGTCGCCCCGATTTTCGTAGTTTTCGAGTAGAGACTGGATCAGCTGACGATAGTCTCTGTACTATAAACCATTTTGGATGTTGAGGAATTTGTCATGTGACGAGTCCCGAGTTGTTTTGAATCATTGCTGTTTGCAACTTCGAAGAGATGGGAAAAGCACTTTCCAAGACTAGGAGTATAAATGGGTGCGTAGAATTGATTGACGATGTGATGATTTGGGAGTAATAGTGTTGAAGTTGGAAGGTTGAGGCCCATTAATCCCAATTGAGTACACCAATTAAACCATTGAGTGCTGTATTAATGTATTTGCGTCCTAAGTAACTCTGGTTCGGAAGTGTACATTGTGTGTCGGTTTTGCCTTTATATAACACGTTTGTTATATCTATGTAATATAAAGCACAGGAAGCTGTGAAGAGTATTGTGTGTTGCGAGTGCCCTTTTGGAATATTTTGGGACAAAAGTCCTTGTGTAAATTTTGAATGTTGTGTGAGATTTAGTGTCAAAAAGTGTACGTTCGGCTTTGTACCACAGATTGTTGTGAAATTATGTTGAGGGAGGAGCGATGTAAATTATGGTTTTTGAATATATGGATTTAAACTAAAAAAAGGTGCATGTCATTTTCTCACTGTTTAATTGCATTCCTGTTGTGGATGCCCTGAGCATAGAAGATTATGGCAGATGTTTCTTGCCATTTAATGAATATGGTTCTTAAGAGAGTCATTGGTGAGGTTGGGTCCTTCGTGGTAAGCCAAGGATAGGGCGCCTTCCGCCCTGGTAATTGGTTCATAATACCAAATTTAAACACCACATTCATCTTCACTTATATTTGCTAGTTCAACAAAGAGAGAGAAGAAAAATACATAAATTAAAAATTTTCTGTATGTTGAAATGAAATACATGTATGTTAAAAACATATTTTCATCTTAAGCTGTCACGTTTTGGAGGCCCGGAGACACTCCTTTCTAAAAAAATGTTTTGCTGCTTAATATTCTTAAGGCTATGCTCTCTTGCCTCTACTGTTTTGCGATAATATTTATTTTAAACTTTAAATGACAGCTGATATAAAAATTTGTTTGGCAGTTTTGTTTAATATGGATTTTGTCATGATAGATAATTTTTTTCAAAACAAAAACTAAAAAACACAGTTATGACTAAAAAGTCAATAAATCAGAATTTCATTAATTACATAATAAAGCTAAAACCATAATATTTAATGCCTTAAAAAAAAAAAAAAAAAAATCAGTCAACATGGAGAAGACAATTTTAAACAAACCTGGCACACAGATTTTTTTATCAGCTCTCATTTAGGCATAAGAAATTAATATTGCTAAAAAAGTAAAAACAAGAGAGCATGAACTTTAAACAAAAGACTCACAAATGGTAACTACACAATAATAATGCAATAACCAACATTATTTGTACCTTGCAGGCATAAATTAAAGTATCACCACTAACATTTGCTTTATTATTTATTGACAGTATATGAAAAACTTACACTGTATTTTAACTGTGACATCTCTGAGAGGCACGCCTTTTTTTGATACTATTAGTGGTTATAAAGACAAAAAATTTCAATAACAATAATCAAGAAGAAAAAAATACTTCTGATGGTCTGAATGTCAAAAGGTACAGAAAAAAGAACAATTCCTATGAATTTCCTATTTAACAAAATAAAGTCATAAATTTAAAAATGATATAACTTAATATTGTGCACATAAACAAGTGAAACTGAACATTAAATTTGTTAAATGTTTTGACGCTAACTGCATAAACATTTATAACAAGTGTTGTATTAGAAGGTAACTGGCAAATAGAAAGTAAATTTTAACATGGTTAATAAGAAAAAGTACATACAGTATAATCAGAAATTTTTGACACAGTAGTAAGTATAGCATTAATCAAAATACTACAAGAAATACATTTTGGAACAATACTAACAAATATTTTAAAGAGAAAAAAATAAACTAATTTGAGTCTACGGATTCTTCCAATTTATTTAAACTAGAACAATTTTGAACACAAGTATGGCTCACAATTTGCTTACGTGTGGAATATTCATACAAAAATGGTTAATGTCATGTGTGCATACCAATATACTTTCTTTAAGAGTTAGTACAAAGAAAAAAAATGTTTGCCTTTAGAAAACTTAATTCAATACACAAAATATTTTTTAAGCGATACAGTATATAAGAAACATGCTGCACAAATTAAATCCACCAGCTATTTTAAGGTACTAATGACTAACTTCTTTTAAAATTGTAAATCAAACACCATGTATGCCACTTCTGCTGCTATTTCATTATTTCATGCAGTAGAGAAGGAGATACCAGCACCAGTCTACAACACTTCTGGTTTCTGATCAGTTGGCATTAATGGCATCTCTCAAGCTATTTAAAAAATGCCAACAACCACATACTCTCAGCTATGTCAAGGGATGATCTTTCAGTTATTGGTACTAGTCAGCAAAGGAAAAGCAGCACAGCTGGGCAAAGAAGAAGAGAGTAACTGGATGGAAAAAAGAAAGGAGAGTGCCCAAGAGGTGGCATACACAGGGCAATCATATATGCTGCAACACATACATAACTCTTGCAAAGATATAACATATCTTGGTACAACGTGTAGTTAAAGTCTCAGTTGATCCACATAAACACAATTTGCATCTAAATGATATTTATTTAAATACCTATTTATAGCTGTTTGTCAAACAAAAAAATATTTTTTAGATTTTTATATTTCTGTGAAACTTATTTTGAGCATCAAACAGAAATACATGATCGATAAAATTTAATTATTACATATATATAACAGCATTAATATGAATCAGTTCAAGCAGATGTAGTAAACATTATACTGAAAAATACACAGTATAACAATAACAACTTGGGTTACAATTTTCATAGGACAACATTCTAGATTATTTTAGAAAAATGAAACAAAAAATCATTATATACTTTAGATTCAAATAATTTTTATTTACAAATTCAAGTACCATACTGAAATGCACTGCTGGGGTGTTATTTTCACACACAACAGAGATTATTTAGTTATCAGTGGAGGTAGTACTGTACATACTTAATCATAGAATAGAAAAGTTGTAGAGTACCATCACATTGCTTAGGATTTTTCCATGGAGTATTTGTACAACTGCGATAAGACCAGTTTAAATTATAGGATGTTCACTACAAAAATGCTTGCGTAAAAAAACAGTCAGTGCACCAGTGAAAATGTATCAGCCAAATTTTAGTACAGCTGCTGCCCAAAGACGAAGTTTCTCATCAAGTTTAGTTTAAATTGTATTTACAATAAATTTCACCAAAATTAAATTGTTAGCAACACTAAATACAATTACCTGCAAGCGAACACATGTGTTGGCATGGAGTCTAGATAATCAAAGAAGTAGGTTTTCACTTTGGCTAACCCTAGCCTGCTTTTCTCAACAACATATGCCAACTTTCTAATCTGAAGTTCCATGTCTTTATCAATGGAAGTTTTCAGGTCGGCTGTAATGGATGGGTGAAGCTCTAGTTCATGTTCTGTAAGTTTCTGCATTTCTGGTAGAACATTGTTTCTGAAATTGTTGAGAAGAACAATTTATTGGAACAATGTATGTACAATAAACTATTTAATGACCTGCAAACTGCAAACAATATGTGACCCTTTGCTTTAGTAGTCCCACATGAAGCTATGATAACAATGAAATTGTTCGAGTTTTCTAGTAAGTAATGTTTAGTAACAATTACAGTACATACTTTTAAAGACTGCAAATAATATTTTTTGTGATAAAACAAACAGAGCATAAAAACAATAGCACCACTGCCACAAAATGTCATTATTTAACTTGCCTTTATTGCTGGAAATTACTACAAAGTTTTACGTGTCAAAACAATGTAATTTTTTTAATTATTTTCTTTTACTTCACGCCATAAAAAATATATATTACTGGAGCATATTACTTTTAAATGAATTAAAGGAAAAGCAACATCAAAAAGTAATATCAACCAACTAACTGAAAGTAGTTTTCAAGAAAGCAAACCAACCTCTTACACCGGACATTTCGAAAACGTCGGTGATTTGAGGTAGTAAGACTGACGCCTTGGTTTAGTGGACTTAGCACTAGACCTATAAAGTACTAAATGAAATTTAAGCATGAAAAATATGGCCATTAGAAATATGACGGATACATTGTACGAACAGCAAATGACACAACCTTGATGCTTACAAACTCTAAATTAGAATATGCAGGAAACATTAGCTTTCTGAAATTTAAATGCTCTTAAATAATCAATAAATAAAACAATACATTATGATATTAAACTAGAGCTTGTTGCAAACCTTTCTCATAGTTTACTCTTCCACGTTTTGGAAACATATGGTTTGAATCATGTAATTTATATATATAATTTTAAATTCACTTTAATCTGCAAATTTTTTAATGAGTTCTACAATAACATAATTGATTTCAAATCACTTTAATATTCACAGAAGCCAGAAAGTCTATATGGCCTCTGACTACATTACGTTATCACTTGATGTCGCTCCATGCTTGACTTCTCTGTAGTGCTATTACAAAAGTGTGTTAAACTGTTACAAATTTAGCAAACTATTTTATGTATTTTGATGTACTTGCTTTGCTATCAGTCCATTTGTTATAACTTAACATGACTGCTACAAAACTGGCAAAAAACCACTACTATAACAATAACAAACAAAATAATAATAGTGCTACCATCTTTGCTATTTGCAAGAATGAAAACACATATTTTGAAAAAAATAAAACAGAGAAGCTAACAATATAATCTCCAAACATTACAACATATGAGAGGAGACAGTAATAATTATGAATGATGAATCTTAGCTAAGACAAGAAATGGAAGAAAGGTGAAAGCTCAGAATGTAAAAATTCACAAGCGCTAAAAATTCAAATGACAAAGTGAACATGTTAATACTAATGAAAAAGAAAAATTTATCATTGGAGATACTAATTCAACAACAAAAACAACATACTTAAACAATAAAATAACCAGCCCAGAAAAAGAGAATAGGGGATTAGAGGAAAATAAAGGGGAGTCTACACGGTGTCTTTTATCATGCATCTTGAGGCATGCCACAAGACATGACATGATGCACGCACTGATGCTTAAGCTTCTTCCGAGAAAAATTGAGAAGCACAGTGACGCATGTGCATCTTGTGTAGAATTACTTTGTACGCAGCCATTTGTATCTGTGTCAGTGTACGCTGCTGCTTATAATTCTACTCTGATATTATATGTTTCTCTTAAATATGGAACGGGACCCAGATGTGAGCTGAAGAGTTATTGAGGACTACCATAGGATCCTCAGATTTGGAACTTTAATGAATAGAACTACAAGTATAAAGCGATGAGAAGTGATACAGTGCAGGAGTTTGCCACAATATTTAATTGTCCACCAAAATTAGTGCATGCCAAAATAAAACATGTTCAATCCTATTTCCACAAAGAACATTCAAAAGTTATGTTGAGTAAGAAGAAAAGTGGATCTGCTACAAATTATATGTATTGTTATAAAATGGGCAAGGTACCCTGAAGGATGGTGGTCCTTGATTAAATAAAAGAAAATATATAATAAAACCTAATTTGTTAGAACTGTGTATAGAAAAATGTCTGACTGTCGCTAATGATCAATCACTATGAAATAAACGTCTTTGTAAACGTCACTAGTATGTTAGGTACAAGTTCACAGCAAACAAAACAAATGACTATATACATAAAGGTTATAAAATAAAAATAATAAATTCTTAATCCTCTTATACAAGTTTACTGTACATAAAATGTCTCTCTGACTACTCACAAATGGTGGACCCAATGTCCTAGCCTTGGAACACCTCGACGGTTAAAGTCCCAGAACACCCTTGTCGACACTACTACTCGCAGCAAACAATATCGCTGAATATGCCTCAGCACCGCTTGCAACCCGTCACAATCACCACAACTCATTCATACAATATGTGTTTCGACAAAAACTCTCAGTTTATGGCACAGCTCCCTTTTATAGTCTTTATCAAGAGTCCAGAAATCTCGTGGCATCTTTTTGTCTCGGAACTCTGGAAAACACGTCGCATCAAGGTCACATCACCATCCAGGAACAGAGAGTACGCATAAGAAAACTCTAGGCAGTGATATCTACTGTTATCTGAGTCTTAACGAAACTCAAGACGGGCGTGCAGGTGGCTGACGTGAGCATGAGCACCGAGGTCTTTTCGTTTTTCTGTCACTGTATCACCTTACATTGCTAGTACGATAGTCATGGACAGCAAAAGTATATTTCCAGCTGGTTAGGATACAAACCACTGTTGTTCATGTTGGGGTACGATGAACTGAGGGAAGGTCTGGATACACTAGGAATATCGTCAACTGAAGAGGTAAAATTAATAGTTTGTTCGAGTAAAAAATAGACCCTGTAGCACACAATAAAATTAAACAACAAAAGCGCAATGAGTGCATTATTAAAAAAAAAATCAATTTAGGGCCTCTACCTGCAAAAACAATGTCCTCTCAATGTAACCATGCATAACTGTTAATATATTTTACAGTATGTACTCTTCCTTCCTCGCTCATGAAGTAATCCACAAAGCAATCCTGAATATCACTCGCAGTTTGTGCAGGTCGTCTCGGCATCCTTGGAATATCTGAGCTAGCGTTGCTTTATAAAAAAAATGTGTTTTAATTGGCATGGCATGCAGCTACTCTTAATACTTAGTAAAATTTTATTTATATTTTTATGTTATATTTTTTATTCACAGGTGTTTAATCGTAGTAACTATATAAATAATTGTGAAAGGTTATATGAAGTGAACTGTTTCCATTTCCTTTAAGTACGCTCTTAATACATACAATTACTTATATGTTCATGTTAAGGTAGCATAAATAAACCCAAGGGAGTTATTTGTGTGTTTTTTTTAGTTTGCTTTATTAACTAATGTCTAAATAAGACCAAAAATATGTACTAACCTTCACATACTTGTGCAAAACTGATATAGAGGCACTGCACAACCTCTGAAAAAATTTGGAATATAGCTGCTACTGCTGTATTACATGCTGTCATAAGAATCACAGTTGCTAAAAACTGCAATGTAACTGACAAACTTGTAATGCTTGAAAAATTTGTGTCTAGTTTGAAAATAAAGGGACCAACTATTTGTAATAAAATTTACTACATTTGATGTCGTCATGCGAGTAAAATTCCTAAAAAGATGTCATTATTCATACGAAAATCTTAGAGTACGTTATTAACAATGCGTTGCTTCAAAAACTCACACACCCAAAATTTTTTACGCTTCTTTTGTTTTAGAGTAAGCACTTCATACACCACACAAACACTAGCAACAGTTCTTCCACTGGCTTGGCGGTGACTACAGGTAGAAGAGGCATGCGCAAGATCAGATAGTGTTAACAGACGAGACGCATGCCTCCAGATCAATTCTTCAACATGCAAATTAGGCATGCGAAAACACATGCAGAATTGCTTGCCTTTCTGCATGCGCTGAGACACTGTGGTAATGTGCCTTAAGGAGGTGAGAGGAAGAGACGGAGAGTACATACAGGAACTGAGAGGAGAAGTGGGAGTGGGGTTGAGAAGGTGAGGAGAAAGGGTGAGGGAGTAAGAAGGTGGAATGAGGAGTGAGACGAGTGTCTCACCAAATCTCAGCCTACTAAACTGTCTAACGTCGCCTGTCTTAATTTTCGCAATTTTCGAATTACTAAATTACATCTGTTTCCTGCATCGTCACTCTGTTACCTCTTAAGGGGGTTTGTGGACTTGGAAGTACTTCACGTTGATGTTTGCTGAAGATAGCAGAAGCTAGGAACAATTATTTTCCAGCCAAAGCTGCAGATTGGTAAAACCCCTTGATGTCATTGCGAAGGATCGATGCTTTCCAGTACTGCCAACTGCATCCAAGGTTCCTGATTTAGCCGCATCTCTGCCTTGGTGCTGCCTATTTATGACAAGCTCGAGATAAATTCTAGACAGTTCGTTATTGGTCGAGGGAATTAAGGGGAGATGTTAGAACTAGTATAAGTACTGATGCAAAGCACGGAATAAATGAGATTGGGATGACCTAAGTTAAGTATTTGTAATGGGGTTTGGACTGTAACTATGCCCGAGTGATGTTAGATTGTATATGTGGGTATATGGGAAATTATCGTAGTTTGTGTTCGTGAGGAATTACAGTTATTCAGCTCACGTTATGATTGCCAGAATTAAGGTGGTTCACACCAAGTTTTGAGGTTTGTGTCAACAGATTGGCTTTTCTAAGCCTTGGGACATGTATATCTACCTGTTATTTAAGACTGATTGACTGTACCTGTATTGGGTTTCTTAATTTATGGGCTAGTTAATAGATTCAAAATTTGTTTGTTGCTTGATAACTTGAGTTATCCTTTAGGAAGAAGTAAAATAGAAGTCAAGATGTACTTGGAAATAAATTTTAATTTTGTTTCTTATTATATTTAAATTTTGATAACATAAGGTAAATGAATGTTAACTAAGAAATTTCAAAATACATAATTTAACTTTGGACATGTGTTATATAGATAAACTTTGGACATGTGTTATACAGATATACATGAAGTAGGGTTTATACATTTTTTTATTAAACTGATTGTTTTTCTTGCCTTTGTTGGCTTTGGCTGTACCTGAATATTCTAGACATATAACATTCTTCTAGTTCCTTAAATTAAATGCCTATTTGCTAATCAAAATGTAAAGGTGTTTCAAAGGTTCAAATTATTTGTGATATTACTGTAATGAGACTTATGGGCTTATACATGAAAATTTTTTTTATCTAAATGTACAGAAATTTAATTGTGATTTCAGAATTCGTTCAAGCACTCACTTTCTCACCTAGCTTCTGAGATTAAAAAATGTATTCTGTACTTTTTTTTATGTTGAACCTATATGGATACAGGATATCAGGAGGATAGCAGATGTTGTGAAGGTGAAATGGGGAGTAGTGAAGAGGTGGAGATGGGATCTGGAGAAAGTGGTGAGGGGGAGAGGGAGAAGAGGAGTGGAGGCAAAGGAGAGTGGAGAGGGTGGAAGTAAGTGAGGGGGTGAGGGGTATTGTGGAGAGGGGGTGACAGAGAGAAAGGTTGACAGTGGATGAAGAGAAGAGGGAGATAGGAGAGGGAGTGAGGGGGTTTGATTGAGAGGGAGAAAGGGGTGAGAAGGGGTGATGACGTGAGGTGAGGAGGTAAGGGGAAAATAGGAGGGAGAAAGAGAGGGAGGAAGTGGATTTGTTTGTATGGACATACTCCATTGCGAAATAAATGACCGTCACAAGAAAACTAAAAGTAAAAATAAGACAAGAAAACTAAAAGTAAAAATAAGACAAGAAAACATAAATAAGCAGAGTATGCTTTAGTCATCAGGATACATACACAACATGAAATTCCAAAACTGGAATCTGGTCAGATAAAACAAGGAAACAAACAGAAAAAACCTAGGTTGACATGCGGCACAACGATGAGACAAAACAAAAACACAAACAGAATTACAGCAAACGACACAACAATGAAATTAAACAAAACACAAAGATGTCGGACACAAACAGAAAAAACGACAGACAACACAAACGATGAGACGAAATAAAACACAGTAGTTTTCCAAACAGTCAGTATGAACGACGTTTTGGGAACTGGAATCTGTTCCCGTCATCAGGTAGACACACAGGGTTCAAGAACACGAGTGCGACTGATGAGGAGACTGGAAAAACCATG
>PNEQ01006365.1:0-14411 GCA_003012365.1 Medauroidea extradentata
CATTCAAGAACTATTTTTGTACCTCTGACAAACAACACACACGGACACACACTACACACAGCGACGGCCCTTCTCTTTAAGCAAGCATATCAGTTTCAGCATTTCATCTCCCCTTGTATTCGCTCTCACATTTCTGACACATTATCCTGACATGACTCATTGAAACATACAGACGTATTTTCTTCGACCACACACACACTAAAGCTAGATACTTGCGTATGCTTCACATAAAGATAACACACAGGTAACTTTACCTTTCCTAAAAAACAAAATAGAAGGGACCAGTCTGCCGCCCCTTAGATATGCCGCCCGGGGCACATGCCCCCCCTTGCCCCCCCCCTAGATCCGGCACTGGTTCGAAGATAGAGAGACATGAGGAAGAGTTTAAGAAGGTAATGAAAGTCGAAACCCGCATGACCCAGTACCAACCAGCCGCTGCGATGTTGGCAGCAGACTGCGAGATATCTAGTTGCCAGAGCCAGCTGGGTCCAAATATTTACTACGCAAACGTAAAAGCCGGCGGTATAGCCTCGCGACACGCGCAGTCGAGTCGCGCCTCGCCTATTTCTGGACTCCGGTCCGCGGAGTAACTCCCAGAACAGCAGCTGGCGACTTTGCTGTGGTCCTCGGTGAGGGCACTGCGTACCACCTTTGAATAGTATATATATTAAAAGGTACCACAGAGTCCTGGCTAGAGAAAGTATAGGGATTTACATGTTATATTAAATTAGGTGTGGTTTAGTGTATTGTGTGCGTGTGTGTGTGTATGCTTCGGTTTACGTAACGCCATCTAACCAGCCAGACTTCCCGGCATTTTTGCTGTGTTAGGAGTAATAAACATGTATTCTCCTCTTGTTCGTATCCTTTCTTTCTTGTGTTTAGTGTCGTCACTACAGCGCCATGAAAGTGTTTCCGACCATGCATTGCTATGTGATTTCCCATCGTCTGGATGTACTTATCTCTCCTGTAAGTTTATAACTGCTGTACTGATGCACCCTATATATGTATGATGTAAGTAAATTAATAGCCCAAACTCCGGGAGTTGAGTCACCATGAAAAAGTAACTTACGTGTGACTCGATCAATTTGGGAACCAATTTGGTTTTGTGTCAATGTAATGTCCGCTTACTTTTTCATGAGGAATCAACTCATGGAGTTTGGACTATTAATTTCCTTACACCCTATACATGTGACTAGTCATGGGAAAAGGGACCTTATCTTCCTGATGTAAAATTTTCAGGAGAGCCGAAAATAGCCCTGTTTCCTCAGAACTAAACTATTTGAACAATTAAATTCAAACTGAAACTCAATTTAAATTATTTGTATAAAACAAAACCAGTTTCTTCAGAATTTTATCACTTATTAAGTCATACCATAAACTAAATATCGCCCATTAGGAGGTTAAGGTTCCTTTTCCCATGACTAGTCACACACAAAAGGATGAGTTTTTACGCTACTCATTTAAATCCAACTCTGCAACTCGCCTCTAGATAGCGCTGCATCGCATCAACTTCTATGCCGTTCAAACTATCGTCACGAAAACTGGTATAACACGAAGAACACTGTCGCGAGATCCATTATGTTAGATGTAGGCCTGTTACTGGATGCACAATGTCTTACCTAACATTGGCAGTACGTCTGCCGGGTTCTGCAAGTGTAACATAAAATGTATATCCCTGGTCCTTGCTGACTCCAGGACTCAGGGGGGCAAGGCCGGCGCCACAAAATGTCCCTGCGGAAGCCACGGCAAGCCTCTGCGGATGAGGCACCTACACTACGGCCTACATACAGCCTCTCTGTCGCCAGATCCTGGTCCAGCTGCGTGTGTATCGATTCCCGATGGCTCCTATACTAACAACGAGGCCCGCCTCCCGACCAGCACATCGACACAGCTGCGCGCAGATCCACAATAGCGACGTCCATACCTTCGTCGGTAAATAAGGCAGCGTTCCATTTACTGCTGACATCAGCTGAGACTACTGACGGGCGTTCCTTTACATGTTAACCAGTAACTTACAAATTATGTAACTGTCGTCTGGTTTGGAGGCTAAATATTACGTCACTTATAACTTACCACTGGTGTATAGCAGTGGCGTAGGCAGAATTTCTTAAGGGAACAAGAGGGGTGATACACAAGTCTGATAAACTACCCGGGAAGAAGGGTATCTACCAAAGTTATTTTGGCTTGCACAAATGAAGATATTTCTCTTGATATCTTTAAAGCAATTTAGATTTAACGTGGAAATTGTAAAATAAATTCGATTTATCATACAAAAGTTCCAATATATTAGCTGAAGATGAAACATGTAATCGTAGGCAAGGGGGGGGGGGTTACAACCCCTGTCTCCCCCTCCCTTCGCTACGCCGCTGGTGTACAGGTCAGTCTCAGTAAGGCAGATTATATAAATATGGTGGAAATGTATGACGTATCTAACCATTATTTAAAATTTTGATACATGTAGAAGGTCTAGAAAAGTGCAAGACGCATGAGAGGTTATAAAGTACGGGTGTCGCACATCAAATTTCATCTTATCACGTCAGCGATCCCCTGGCGAAATGCTGTCATATGTTTCTGAGACATGCAGTATGTATGTTCGTCAGATACTGAGCCACATGTTATATAATCTTCATAGAATTCACTATACTTGCTCCCGCCAGGGGTCTGAGGTAGGCGTTGAGGGTACTCCAGAGTGGAAAATCATAATTTTGTATTTGTATGAAACAGTGCTAATTTTGTAGACGACACTTGAGAGTACATTATTAATTTACTCATAATGGCATTTCAAAGTCAAAATTTGCATGTTTTAGTTCATACAACCGCGAAAACCAATCAACATAATGCAACAAAACAAGACACAGTGAAAGTACATGTCACTGACTAGACCTTACGTATATAAAAACCAATTCAAACAATGTTTTCAATTTCTAAAAATGTATTGCAATTTGGAAAATTGTTTGCTACTTTTAGAAATTTGTTTAGTATTAAATATTTTGTATTGGGTATTTGTATACTTAAAGTCGCAGCCAGTGACGTGTACTTTCACCGAGAATTACTTAATTTCGTTATGTTAACTGGTTTTCAGAGGTGTATGAACTAAAAACATGCAAATTTTTACTTTGAAACCCCATCATGGGAAAACTGGTTGAGCTAGTTTTTTTTTGTAAGAGGAAAATGAACTCCCAAGTAACGTCTTTAAACCAACACTGTTTCGTATAAATACAAAATTAGATTTTTACCCCTTTTGGAACGACCTTTGTTACCTACGCGTTAGAGGTTCAAATTCGAGGGCGACATTAGGGCAACCTAGAATCGCCCCAACGAGCCAAGAACTAAAACCTCGTGGAAGATTTCCGTCGATCCAGCATTTTTACTATGGGACACTAAGCGATGACCATATAATTTTATTAGTGGAAAGTCTGTAGCGAAGTTCAGTGCACGTTTTAATCTGAGTTACACTAAGGTTAATTCTACTACAGGTTAGAAAGATCAATGTTATAAGTTTGGCACAGGGAAAATTTCTGCCGCCTGAGCGCTGGTATCGCTAGTGCACCAAACTGACCAATCACAGAGCTTTCCTGGATTTTAAATTACATTAAGTTGATAATTTAAAAGGCGAAATTGGTTTCTTTTCACTTTAAAATGAAATTAAATGACTAATATAATTTCCAAGTTTATTTAAAATAATTTTACTATGGTTTCGTATTTATCTGGTCTCTTAGCGATTGAAGCGAAACTAGTGGCAGAAATTTTCCCTGTGCCAAGCTCTCCCATAAGAAAACTTATTTTCTTTCTAACCTGTAGTAGAATTAACCTAAGTTACACATACAACCGGTTAGTATATTTTGAAGCACGGCAGTCTGCAATGCTGATTTTAGCCATGTTGGAGAGCTTAGAAACAGTGTTTCTAATGAGCATGTTGTCTTAACAATGACATTCCGACCTTGTCAGAAGTGAATTTCCTTTCCGTACGTTGGTACGATGGGCACATGTGGAATAGATTCGTAAAAAAAAACTTGTTTACGGACACGCTGTAATTACAGCGCATTTTAAGGCCATGATCTCTCGTTTATTTCAAACCATTGCAAATAACTCAAATGTTTTTTTAACCAAATGCTTTGGAAAAAAAATGAGTCAGTGTACAGTCATACGATACACAATTTTGCCAGAGCGTTTTTTTTATTAATAATTTACCGTTTGCGAACAAAAAAATATCATGGTTCATTTTGGCTTATTTTCACAACAAAATGTGTACTATTTCGGGGGCAAAAATCTAAAAATCAGTTTGGTGTATTGCAACAGAAAAATTCATATACAAACGTTGATATGTAAGTGTTAAAATTGCCAAATGAATTTTTGATTTATGTATTAATTTGCGTTGCAAAAAATATTTTCGAAACCACTGCTAAACTAGAGAGCGAGGCCTTAAGCGCGAGGTAGGCGGCCCCCTTAAAGGCCCGGTCTCAGTCGCCGTATTTAATTACGTAATTTTTGGATTTTCGAAAATCTAATAAGAAAAATGTTAAATATGCGATTAACCCGCAAATTCTGTTTACCTACCGCTACAGAACAGGCACTGTGATTTAGCTGTTAGCATATAATTATGCCGAAATCTGCACGGCCAACTTTTTTTGCATTCATAATTTTCCCGACTCATTGCGACCAAACTGTACATTACTAGCTCAATTGCCACGCTTGTATTTAAGTGCAAAGTTAGTAGAATTCGCGGTTTAGTCACCGATTTAACGCTTTTCTTTTCAGAATTAAAAAAAAAAGCGGAAAATAATAAAATTCAATATGGCGACTGAAACCGAGCCTTAAGCGGATATTACACAACTGCTGCCGTACTTGGTTTTGTAAGGTTGTATTTAAGGATCCTTGTATGCGCCGGTAAACCTCGCTCTTATAAACAACATGTTTCTAAATAAGAGCTAAACTAAGAATAATTCCACTACAGGCTGGAGAGTTCAATGTTGTTAGTTTGGCAAAGGACAACTTATACTGCTTGTTGCGCTGATGTTGGTAAGGGGTGTAATCTGACCAATCACAGAGCTTTCGTGAATATAAATCTACATGAAGTTGATAGTCAAAAAGCCGAAATTGAATTGTTTTTCATTTCGAATTCAAACTGATTGACTTCTCTCTTTGCCAAACCTTGTTAAAATTAAGGCCACGGCCCTCCTTTTACTATTTTATTGAGTTTTATTATTTAAATCCTCAAAGACATCAGATATCACAAAATCATTACACAGAAATGCTAAAAATTGTTTGTATTATGTACAGTAATTTTTTCAAAACACACACACACATATATATATATATATATATATATATATATATATATATATATATATATTAAGTTTTGGATAATCATTGCCTCTAAGAAAATTTAATTAAGTCGACAATTAGCCTAAAGTATAGAAACGTATGATTCGAAAAAATTAGGCTACACAGTAAAAAAAATTTCCAACATTTCTATGTAACGGTTTTGCGATATCTGCTCTCTTTAAGTATTTAAAAAATCAAACTCGTAAAAACAGCATAAATAGGAACCTGTGATCTGAATGTTACTATGGTCTTACATTTCACTAGACCACTTAGCGATAACAACGAAACTAGAAGAAACAATTTTCCTTGTGTCAAACTACACCATAAGAATACACATTGTCTTTCTAACCTACAGTAGGATTAACCTTAAGGCTATTCAATACTAGTGAATATCAGCACTCTCTCATATTCTTATGAAACTCGGAATATATGCTCTGAATCACGTAAATAGACAGCTAAAGAGGTCGCAGACACTGTATAAAGGCTAGTGTGCTCCCTGAGGCGCTGCAGTCTGAGAAAGGACATGGAAGGGTGAGGTCACGTCGCTTGAGCTCTCTATCCCCGTAAGGAAGGCGAGCGTAAGAAATCGTCGCGTCGTAGAAGGAGACGCGCACTTGTTACTGCACACATATACCACAATGAGTCGACAGTTCGCATTGCTATAAACTTGGTATCGTTGTAATCAGGATGAATGCTGCTATTGGTCAAAAACAAAATATTTGAATGAAATTAAACGGTATTCGTTTTTAGTGAACCTAATATGTCGCTAATTTTCGTCATTAAAAACCTTACTTTCAGAAATATTTGAAAAATACGAAGATGCGTCCTTTCATATTTTAATAACTTTTGTCCATTAGGCCGCGACATCTATCTTATAGTAAATTATTTGATTTTAGTAAGTCTGATAGTTTTCCTTAGTTGTATGCGTCCGTAGTCCTGCATATTTTGACTTTGACGTGCCGTTATTTGAATACTATGCATTCTAAAAAATTTTCCATAAGAGGAAATTGCAGTCTCAATGACGTCTAGAAAACTGACATAATTTCGTACTCAAAATTATTAATTTCACACTTGAACGGCCTTAACCAACATAGTAGTGCCATATCTTATGTACTCTATGGCTTGACGCACATCTGTGGATAAGTACCGAGGCTTCGCAGGGGCCCATGGGGTTTCTGCGCGAGTAGCGAATAATTTCGTAAACCCTCGCACACCGAGGTGAGTCACGATGTGACCAACATCCCAGCTTCTGCGACCTCCGTGGACGAGGTCGTCAGGGGCGTCACCTTTCGCGGCGCAAGGTCCGGGTTCGAATCCCGCCCACGTCAATTATGAATGTGTACTACAGTTGCTTGACTATGATCACTTCAGCACCCCACCCTCTTCCTTTTCATCGCAAAACTACTGCATATAGTAAGTACGTCCAATATGTCAAGCATCTTCTATTTATCCGAAAAATCATCACAATATGATAACGCACAATCAACTTAATCCGGATTTGCAGACGTTGTTAGTCAGCTAAAGGTTTAGATTAATAGATGTACAAAATTTACAAAGCTTTACCATTTGGAATGTAGTTTTCCCTTTATTAAAAAAAAAATATTTACCTAGAAATAAGCAGCTTCGGACATACAAAGCGCATCCCGTTTTAATTACATAATACCAGCAACAACTTTGTAAACTATGGCCGTGTGGTTGTGTTAGTGGGACACGGCGCCAAGGGCGATGTTGACCGGCTCATCCGGTGCGGTATCGCCTCTAGCGTAAGACACTGAAACAGCGTGCTGTGGTATCGTAGATCACTCGCCTGACAGACACTTTCAGTTTTCAGTCTCTCTCTCTCTCCCCCCCCCCCCCCCCCCCCCCCAAATTTTGAGTGGCTTCAAAATTAATTTTTTAAATTTACGTGTTTCTAAACTACCATTTCGTCTTAGCTTGAAATGTATTTTCTTTACGTTCATAGACACAATAGGCACATGTGGAATAGTTTTGAAGGAAAAAAAAAGTTTTTACCAACACACTGCCACGCATTTTAATCACGTCGTAGGCGGTGCCTTTAATGTTTGAAAACTGAAAAGGAAGCTAAGGCGTTGTTAGTTGTGCTATCAAAATACAAATTTAAATATGAATGACATGAGTACAAGAAGTTACAAATGACGCAGTTTTAATGTTTCAACCGTTTAGAAGCCACCGAACTTGAGATTTCGTCATCAAAAACGCATCATTACGAAAAGGAAGTTGAAAAATGCACTGTTTACATAAATGCAGCATTACCCGTAGGGTTAAATTACACAGACACACAGCTTCATGGAATTAAGTTAATAATACTGACAATGATAAACGAGGGTACTATTCAACTCAGACTGCGCACGTATATGCATCACCGAGTATCAAGTTCAAAGTTCGCATTCCAGGAGAAGTGAACAAAAAGTGTTGCATTATATCTTCCGTAAAATCGCATGCAGAACTAGAGTCGTATAGCTATCGCTAAATGCAGTTTAACATTTAATTTTAACTCCGTATGATTGCTAAAAAATTATACTAACAATATTTTTATGCTAAAATGAACGTTCCATTCTCTATTATCTACGAACGTATTGTAGTGTGCAACACACTTTTATTTTTAAGTCCATGATACAATATTTCTACTGCTCTCAGGCATATTATTATTTTATCCTAAACGAGAGCAGATATCTTTAAAACCAAACAGTCTGATTTAACTATGTAGCCTATTTTTTTCTAGATAAAAAGTTATAGATTTGGTTTAATTACTTTATTAATGAGAATGTCCTTAATTGCATAATTAACTGAAACCATCGTGTAATTTGTCTTGAAAAATTAGTTACTATAGTCTATGCCTACACTGTTTTTCAACTAACAGTGTAACCGTTTGTCGTTTTCTGTTTTCGTATAGGATTAAAAGATAATGTCATAAAAGTAGTAGAAATGATGGATCGAGACCTTGAGGAGGAAGCAGGGCCGCCATTTTGGATTTATGTACATTTCGTAGTAATTCTTGTTTCAGTTCTATTTCTGAAAATTTAACTTCGTTGAAGCATAAAGTGCGTACCGATGGGATCTTTGACGTCACAAGCAAGTGTGCTGTGGTTATGTCACGGCATCTGAAACTGTTCAAAGTAATTAATATATTACTACGGACGTTTAAACTGGATAAACCTTAACAAGCATTCCTAATAATATTAACTTTATATAAACCAGTGCCTTACAGTGTGCTTTAACATCATAATAAAGCACAAAACCATTTTTTATCCTGAAAATTAATAATAGAGGCGAGGCATCGGAACAAAGTCGACCGCACGTCAGTTTAGAGACTTGCGCCCTGAAGGCTAGGTAGGAGGAGGAGGGCGAAGCGCATTTGTAGGTCCCGAAAGAGCTATATACGTCCCCCCAAATTGCCGATCCCCCCGTAGCTCACTTGGTTGAGCGGCCGATTTTGCTGCGAGGGGTTCTGGATTCGATTCCCAAGTTTGGCTGGGTGTAAATCTGCGTTCGTCCAAATAATCTCGAAAAATTGTCTCTGTACGAAACTGTCTCAAGAAGGTTACTCAAAAACGTCACAGTGATACCTGTAACCTAATATAATAGCTGCACTTTTGGCCGGATGGCTCTATAGTCGTGGGTCACAAAAAAAAGTCCACCCAAGCCACCACCTGAAGTGGGTTCACGTGGTAAAAGTTAATTATTATATATTTACACCACATAGTGTACGTATTGTGCACGTTAGTTGTGCCTACATTTTCCACTTATAAATTTTTTTTAGTTCTCATTGTTTTCCCCACAGTGGCAAGCCAAAGACAGAATTTACAAGTTAACGCGAACATAGGAAAAACAAAAAACCATGTGACTTACCCTAATGAAATAATTCACACTAAAATTATGTATAATACATGTGTTAATATGTCTAAAACACTCAACGAAATAATTTTGACTTTTTTTTAATTGCCAAAAATTAAGCAAATTACCATTCTTTTTAAAAATCTACAAACGAATTACATTTTGTGTTATTAAGTCTTACATCAGATTGCCCATAGTTAGGAACCTGGATAATTCGCGTTTTCTTTCGGACCCACGCGAGAATTCTAACAACTATACAAGTTCGTGTCACTTTCTCAGTTGGACTTTGCTTTATTTGACTTCTCCTGGGGAGCGTTGAGCCAATAATAAAGAATCAAGTAACTGGAGGTAAAATCGTGTTGTTTCACAGTGTCAGCGAGCAGTTAATAAACACCTGTTGTCTGCTTGAATACGCATATGTTCTTGGAGACTAGTCTACAGCTCAGTGAACCCGCGAATTTTTCCCATCTCTACCCATTTCAATGTCAATTACTTCATTTAAGTAAGTCACATGGTTTTCGTTATTCCTATGTTCCCGTAGCTTGCAAATTTTGACTGTCATGTCGCTATTGGAAGACTATGTGTAGGGACTGGAAAATTTCGAGCTAGAATCCATTGTACTATGTATAGGCCTACTCAAGCCCCGTTTATTAGTTCATTGTCTACTGTTCCACTGAGTAGCAGCTAGTTGACGAATAGTCGGGGCTTGAGTATGCATAGTACAATGGATTCTAGCCTACAGGTAATTGAATTCGCGACATTTTCCAGTCCTTAACTGCAGGTGGTGTTATGCACCAACCAGCTATGAGCCAAATATTAGTTTTAAATTACAATGTGTTTAAAGATTCTTAGCTTTGAGCAGTTCTTACGAGAAGTAGGTCTATTTTAGTCTTATAAAGGAAATATTTTGAACATGCTACAGGACCAGAATACATTAAGAAAGTTTTAAAACTGAAAACGTTTTCATCTGTATTACGCAACACAATCGATTGGCGCATAGCTGGTTTATGCATAACGTCGTCCAACTATGAGAGCTACAAAAATTTTACAAGCGGAAATTTAGTCACGTGTAACGTCTATAAAACGATCACTATGCCGTACAAAATATCAATTTTAGCCACGTGAACAGCCTTAAGGTGGCTGTCTGGGTGAGTGTATTTTGCGACATCGAGTGCAGACGCGCAACTCACGGCCGTTAGAATAAACGCTTGAATAATTAGCGGTGAACTTGAAATGGGCATATACGCGTGTGATGTTAATTTTCATGCTATTCCTAAGCACATAGCTCACAGGTTTCCGAACAATCTTGCAACGGTCGTAGCTCTATACACCGCCCGGTGGCCACCTTAATTAAACCACGCTTGTAAGTAGAGATATACAAAATTCGCGCTATCATTTCGTCAGGTCAGTGCAAGAACTGGGTAACTTAATTTTTCCAAGTTTAAGTTATCTGCAGATGTCTACAGTACCCTTATGATTGTTCCTTTTGACGTGTATGCATTTATAAATGTGTTAATTAGGAGTAATGAAAAAACGTAAATTTAGCTTTCAACAAATAACTATGTGTATGACAAAAGCAATTTTCAATATTACAATTTGATATCTCCAGCTACTTAGTTATCTAGTTGTAGCGTTGAGCCCACGATTTAGTGGCAGACTGAACTTCACTTCCCTATACGTAACACAGCATAATATACTATTCTATTGGCTACGAACTTTTATGTGTTGTCATTTACGTGTGTTACGTCTTTACAGAGATTGGCATCTCTACCGTGTAAGCATTCTCCGCGGCAAGTCAAGACAATATCTGCCAGCGGGAGACGTCGAACGATTCTATAGTCACTTGGAGTCTATGTTCAGCTGTCAGAAAATAACGCTAATACCGCTTGCCTCTACTTATAACTAAGAGAGGGCAGATGACGTGTCAGGGAGGCCTCGCTTGTCTGGTTGACGCCCCTGTCTACACCTGCAACACCCACGAGGAGCAGGGCAGATCTCCTCGTACTATCCTCGGCGCGACGTAAGTCTGGCAACCTGCCAGCTGCAGCCTGACCTGGCCTTGCGTCTACTGGAAACTGGGTCATCGAGCCGGCGAGTAGGACTACCGCCCACCCATCGACGACTATTTTTTCCTGAGAAATTTCCACTTTATTTTTACGACTACGATCCAATTATTCCTAATACGCGTCGATACGAATCTAGACAGTTAATTGCCCGGCGATTCTGGTCCTGCAGATAAAACGTTTGGAGAACCACGGCTATACGTTACATTTAGCAGGCGTGGTTGAGGACAGGGCCGGCAGCTCTACCTGACACACGCGCCCGAAGACTGGATTAGGTGACAGTAGAGCAGCAAATAAAAACAGATTTTCTGGGGAAACCGGATAAAACCTGCCGGCGTAAGGCAAGTTACCCGCACACGGGAATCGAACTCTGATCCTTGTGGTGGGAGAAGCGAGTGGTCTGGCCACTTTACAAGCGCGGGCCATGTGATTACTTCTCTTTGTATGAAACACTGCAGCAATTACTTAAGTTATCTGTCCTTGTCTTGCGTACGTAATTTAAACATTTATGTACACTTAAGGCCCTTTCACACAATAAAATTTTGCTTCAATTTTCTATCAAATTTATTAAATTCAATCTCTTGAATGTCGTGTGGCACCACGTTGACGTCATAACCGCGGTCATTTTGTCTTTCAATTTCTTGAATGTCGTGAATTTCGTCAAAAATTTTCGTTTCGAACATGTTTGAAATTTCCTTCAACCAAATAATTTAAAATGGAGTAGAGGTTATTCTGACAGTATTAATTCAAATAACATATTAGTTAAGTTCTGCACGCGAATTAAACCGCATTGAAAATAAAACCGAGCATTATTTCCTTTAAATAATATATGCAAACATAGTAAGAAATTTTGTAATAGCTGGTTGTTGAGAAATGTTCTTCGGTGTCGGCGATATGCCGTCGAATTGTCGTGGCATTGTAAACCCTGCTTAGACGTGGTTTTCCAGATACGTACGATACATCTTGTTTCTTATAACTTTAGTTAATTGTGACAGCTAGTTTACTTGTGGGCAATCAATGTTAATATTATGTGATGTGCGTCACAACAGTAAGCCAAAATTTACAGTACATACGGTAAAATAGGCAATTCAGGTACATAATTTTACAATTAAAAACATTGAGTGATATAACACATCTACAACACTTAATAAGCAGTGCTCTAAGAAATTAAAGTTTACCGAAGTTATGCGAAACAAAGTATACAAAAGGCCCCTACCTAATATGGAGCACTGTGTCGCCATCCGGCGTATGGAACGCACGATTGCATAGACGCACAAATAACACAACTGGCGGGAAGTGCTTTACACACTTAACATTTACAAGGCTATTATTTGTACACAGGCCATTGTAAGAGTACACAGATTTCTCATGTAAATTTACAACGATTTTCTTTGTAAAATACTTGGAAAAACTTTGTAGTTTACCAATATCACCAGTTTGTCGAAAATTATGCTGTTATACACAAATCACATTCTCTGTTATGCAATTTGCTGGAATAAAAATTGCGTGCTAGAAAATTAGAAACGTTTGCTCAATCAACAGTACATTAAATATATACAAATTAAAAAAAACATTTCTGGAGGTCTAGGGTTAAAGTGCGCAGTCACCAATCCTGGAGTGTCCACAGGTTTTATCTTCTCAAACTCACTGCGCATAGAATTATTTAACAGATATTTTAACAAATAAGTTCATTTTCATGGCCACAAGAAAGTATTCGCAAGCCAACGTATGTTTCTAGAATTTAAAATATGGTAAGATATTTTACGATCATCCTTAAAGACACAATTACGTTATTAAAACGTTGCGAGAATTGAATTATTAAAGCTAGAAGGATGCGGCAAACTTGTCTCCTGTCATGCCTGAAGTCGCAATTACACTGGAACTCGTTAGAATTAATATCTCTGTTTTCAGGGAAGTGGTCACTCACATTGCAATAACAGTTTACTTAACCGACAAAAACTGCATGGATATAACGACTACGTTAAAAAGGAAATTTGCATTACCCTGTAATTGTGTTCAAGGATGTTCACACGCATTCTGACAGCGAAATGAATCGTTTAGGTCTACTGCCGTTCCTGTGGCTAGAGATGTGGTTGTTAATTTTTGAAGCCTAGCAAAATTAACATTTGTCCGCTGTTGGATCAATGACCACTGCATGAAGCTCACCAAGTGTGTGAAGTATCTGTAGTCGTCCCAGGTATTAAATATCCTTAAAGAGAAGACTTTTTAAAAATATAATATAGTTTTTACCGGCTAGTGGCATACAAGCACACTCATGTACTTAGGTTATTTAAGGTATTTTATTACAGCACCAAAAACATTTACTAATATTACAAACATATTTATTTAGTGAATTTCAAAACATGCCTACGTAAGTATACTAATAGTGTAAAGCGTTTTTGTCCCTAATATCGTCACTATTTTAAATTTTACACGCTGCAGTGCTAACCGTGACTACATTTTCCTCACATTAAATAAATTTAGCTTTCTTAGTTTTACAAAACGGCATATCAAAGTCACAATTTGCATATTAAGGGGAAGAACAAATAACGCGAACCAACTAACTTACTGAAATGAAACAATTTACACTCAACAATTAATGAATTACAAAGAAATAAAAATATTGTTTAAAAAACGATTTTGTAGCAATATGAACTAAAAGTTGAAAATAATATTTAAATATAAAGATGTTCAACAACGATAGGATGTCCCACAATTCAGTATAATTTAATTTTTGAATGAGCTTAAAGTAAAAATAAAGCCACTGTCCAAAAAGTAGATTCATATCACTTGTCTTAAAAATTTTATATCGTTAGCTATTAGTAAAGGTAGTCATGAACAATAAACAGAGAACACCAACATTTTTCTTTTACATTAAAGATAATTTTTGATCAATGGCTATTCTTCTATTAAGTATATTAAAAAAAAATAGTTATACTGAATTGTGGGATATTCTATCGCTGTTGAACAAAATATTGTTACAAGTTTGGAGAACACAAACTTTACATGTGGGCAATTCCCATGAGTTCTTTGGGATAGAGGTCTTATAATTACAAATAAAAGAGTTAAATTAAGTACTGGATTTAATAGCTCACAAAGCTACGAAATACACAAAACAGTAATCAACTAGAACTCTCACAACACAATTAGTTATGCACACAATTACTC
>PNEQ01006366.1:0-14411 GCA_003012365.1 Medauroidea extradentata
CGTTATGTAATTATTTGTTATGGTGCCAAGAGCCACAAATAACCAGGAATACGAAATAGTGGCCACTGCAAAGCAGTTTGATATTATATTGTTCTGCCTTCCTTCTCGAATAGGCAGTTTTCCGTTCCTTCGAATACCACTGGGATGAAGAAATATTGTTGTACATGAACCGTCATGGTGTAAGAAACATATCAAATCAGAGTTTCTGAAGAATATTCTCAAATGTTTGGAGTAAACCACTAACAATATCAATCGAAAAGTCTGGTTTTAAAGCAACAGATCGGTACCCATATGGTCCTAGATCAATTCCTACAGTTGCATTTGCACCAAACATGGCATCTGCATTACCAGATCCTCAAATTTCCGAACTTCATACCTTATCTCCTGCTGCCTAATTTCCATTGCTAACATCTAATTTGCACAGACCATGCCATCGCAGACAGGATCACAGAAGTGGCGACCAGTTGCAACAACCACAGTCTGGACTATCAGAGTTGTAAATAGTACAGTCTGGACCATCACAGTTATAACAACCATAGCTCGGGGCATCACAAATACAACCACAGTCTGGACTATAACAGTTGCATCAACAACAGCCTGGGTCATAACAGTTGTAACATCCACAGTCTGGACCATCACAGTTCCAACAACCACGTGCTAGATTATCACAGTTACAACCACAGTCTGCATCATGAGGGGTAGCAGCTTCGTAAACCTAGTAGAGTGCTTCATTTGTGTAAAGGGGACGTACATCCAGATGAAGCTGACATTCTGGATTCTAATACTGAGGGTGACAGTTCTCATAACAGCATATTATCTGATTTATTGCCAACCTCACAGATAAATTCAGGCAGGTAAGAAGGGAATACCTACCAAAAATAGCTAAGTTATTATCCGGAAGAAAACATTGTTCGCGAAAAATTGTAATGTGTCTATATCCAAGCCATTATTACTGTCAGAAGCGCTCCAAAGCAAACTCACAAAGAAGTAGGCAAAGTTGATTTAAAATATAACTCAAGGTTCTTGGTATTGTAGGGTGTGTTGGTTTCCAACACTGTCACACGACTGAAAGAAGACCAAAGAGAAGTTGGCAGGCATCTTTGTGCAGCTGCAGTGAACTAGATGTTTTGGAGTTTTAATTACGGTGAGAGCAATTCCAAATATTGTTATGTACCTGAAGAAATTTCTTGGAGAGGCATATGTTCCATAGCTGTTCAAGTATGAGAGAACTGCTTTTCGGCGTAGCTATGTAAGTGTGTCGACACTATGAGAAGTATTAAAATATACTAAATTATCTGGGTCTGGTCATTAAAGTACCACTCCATGACACTCTGAAGGACAGCGAAGTATGAGTGGATGCCTAATGCTGCTCACTGATAATGAAAAGCGAAAAATTAATAAATAAGAAATTACTAATTTCTAGGCAATAAGTTATGTAATATACTATGTACCAAAGTATATTTTGACCGGCCAAATTGTGTTTTGCTTAGCTACTAGTTGTTAAACAATAACTTTCAAATTTTATAAAAATTAAAACTTACACATATTTTATTGAGGGAAACTTCCTTCATGCGAAAATTCAGTCGGGTTCTTACCCAGGAAAAGTCATGGCTTTTAAGGTATTGAATTTTATTCTGGCAATGGGAATTTAAAAAAATCAAATGATTGTACTACAAAAGTTACGATGAGAACAGTACAAATGAGAAGGAAAGTTAAATTGTATCGTAGGGCTAAAAACTTTTCTGACCTGCGCTATAAAAAGTAATTAATTCATGACGTTTCTCATTACCGCTTGAATGAGTGGGTTTCACTTCTTCGTTGTTTAATACATCTAGGACAAAGCCATTCAACACCATCCCTCCAACTCACTTATTTTTCAGAGCATTCATTTTGTATGCGACAAGTTAAAAACGTTTTGGTTAAACTTTCTTGCAATAATGAAGGACTTCACTAGTAAATAAGATTATTTCATTGAAGCCCAAACAAGCACCAATGTATTATATATACACCTGTGTGTGTATTTCTGTTATTTAATTATTTCATAGACGCAGTGAGGCGATTCCTTATTTAAAAAAGTAGAAAGTATATATTACACTTAGTAATCAAGATTAATATTTACGGAGTAATGAGACTTTTTAATATAGAATATTAAAACCATATGTTATTAAAATTACGGAAACTGACTCATGTAAAACGACGAATACTCTAAACAATGATTTATGTTGTTAAGGACTTCAAACCCTCATCAAATGCTGGTTGAAGCGTTGAGGCGTTACATAAATAACAGGGGTGGCAACGTGTAATAAAAATGGCTGTGTTATTGCAATTGTCCAGAAGACATAATAATTGTTAAAAATACACTCGGTGCTTCGGCTGCAGCGAAAGAGTGCCGGGAGAGCATATGCGATACTGTGTATATATATATATATATATGTGTTGATGTGCTCACTGCACGAGTTATGGCGGAAATTCACTGTAAACAACATGATCCACACTTCAATATGTTCACTCCACCGTCCCCACAGATACACACGCCGTGAGCTGATTCTCTATTCAAAATGGAGTAGAAAACATAACATACGAACCATGTCGTACATTAACTTGTAAGGGAGGATTCCAACCCTACAAAACGACGTTAAATTAACAAAACTCTCTGAAAATTAAACAAAGATTCTGTGAATGATGTTATTTTACGTTGACCTTCAGCTGTTGAACAACTATTGTGGAGTACAAATGTTCCCTACATTTAGAGCAAAAAAGGGGTGGTATGTCACTACCAGTATATGTGTAACACATTGGTATTCTTATTCCTTTTCCAATATGTAATATATGTGTGTATATATATGTCTATATATATATATATATATATATATATACAGACAAACTACACGTCTCCTTCACGGAACACTTTAATACGAAATGTTTTCAGAGTATGATCATGTGAGTGTGCACTTAGTGTCCTACCAAGTACCCAACCCACGTTGCAAGGCTGGCCATACTAGACAGTTGAGAGCGCATTGTTCGCTTATCACCGCTAGCGTGTGTCAGGGTGTAGCTGCACTGTTAGTGATCAACACGGAGAGACAATACACGTACGCGAAAATGGCATAATGCATCTCTTGCATGGAGCTGGTGGAGGTAACTCAAGAGGAGCTCAGCGTCTGTATGCACAGACATTTCCAAACAGACACTGTCAAGGGGATCGGATGTTCTCGTCTGTGAACAGACGGTTACGCAAGACTGGAACATTTACAGTGAACAGGTATGGCACCAGTGTGAGACGCATCGCCAGAACAGCCAGGTTTGAGGAGGGCGTATTGGAACGCAACGCCAGTTCGCGATCAAGTAGCACACGTAGAATTGCTCGTACAGTGCATGCAAGCCACCAGAGTGTGTGGAGGCTTCTGCATGTACAACAGCTACACCCGTTTCATCGCGAAGTTGCCAGCATTACAACAAGCCGAATTTCAGTCTTGAGTCGATTTCGCTTGCTGGTATATGTATAAATGCGCTGACGAACCTGGCGTTCCTCGCGCCATTTTGTAGACCAATGAGGATTCTTTCACGTGTGGTGGCGTTATCAACAGTCACGTATGGAACGCCATCAACCCACATGCAATGATTGAACACCGCAATCAAGTGACATTTGCTGTTAACGTCCGGCCGTCATTGTAGGCGGCAAACTCATTGGTCCGTACTTTATGCTGGTGCGTTTGAACGGCCGCCCTTATGTTCCATTGTTAGAGGACAAACTGCCTAACCTATTGGGGTACTGATGTCTGTGCTACCATCCGCAATACCCCACACAAGCTTGATCGCATCAGGCCATCGATAGTTCGTCGTTGTCGGTTGTATAACGAAGTAGGTGGTAGCCACTTTGAACATTTACTGTAAAATACACGTGGATAGTTTGCAAGGTACGTTCTCGTGCCGTTATGATCCGCGGTTTTCCTTTTAAATATAACTATCAGAAGATCTGTACATGCATAGTACTGTTCTATCGCGTACCCGCATTCATGCACAGCAACTAAGCCGTCGTCGTATGCCCAGCCTTGCAACGTGGGCTGCATACCTGGCAGGCAACAAAGTGCACCCTCATATATTAATCCTCTCAAACTGTTCGCATGAAAGTGTTTCATGAAGGTGAAGTGTATTATGTTTGTGTATCATATCTTGGAAAAGCAATAAGAATACTAAAATGTTACACACACGTTGGTAGGAACATACCACTCCTCATTTTTTCTCGATGTAGAGAATGTTTGTACTCCACAGTAGATGTGTTACAGCTTAAGATCAACGTAAAGTAACAACATTGTTCACTGAATCATTCATTTGTACCCAGTAAGATTAATTAAATGCTGTTAATACCTTTTAAATCGTCGATTTATAGTTGTTGATATATTCCTTACAAGTAACTGTACATACAATATTCTCTGTATGTAATGTTTTCTACACAATTTTCCATAGAGAAGCACATCACGGCATTTGTACCTGTTGTTACGATATCGTGAACTTATTGAAGTGTGGATAATGTTGTCTACAGTGATTTGCCCGCCATAACTGAGCAGTGAGCACATCAAAACACATGTACGCAGTATCGCATATGCTCTCCTGGTACACTATCGCTGCAAACAAACTTCGCGTGCATTTTTTTTAACAACAACTATGTCTCCTAGATAGTTGCAATACGAGAAGCGTGTTTGTTACAAAGTTCACATTTCTCAATAAAACATCTTAAAATGTTCCAATATTCCGACGGTCCTAAAGATGAGACCAATTTGAAGGTGACTACCCCTGCTATTTAAGAAACGGTTCAAGGTATCAACCAGCATTTGATTTTGGTTTGAAGACCCTAACATAAATAATTTATGTATAGAGTATTGTCTTATTTACATAATTCTGTTTCCGATACTTAAATAACATGCGATTTGAAAACTTAATATTCTAAGGCTTATTACTCTATTAACATTAAATTTACGTACTAAATTTAATGTTTAATATCTACTTTATTTTTCGTAAGGAATCACCTCACTTCGTCTGTATCTGTAGTTCATGAACACTCCTTATGTATGTACGCTATAAACGTCGTTAATAAATGCTTACCCGGTGGGAGCGCAATATTATAGACAAATAATTATGAAAACATACACAAAAGATTGGGCTAATGTTATTTATAATGATGGTAGATGATCTCAAATGTGAAGATTTGTACCGTTTAAATGCTTGCTAAAATGTCAATTAAGCCACATAAAAGTACGTCATTCTGTATAGAGGGATATTATTTGAGGACATGTAACCACAGAAAAGAATGTTACAACAGTAGACTCTATTATACGTTAAATAGGGTTTCGTTACCACTTATAGTCTAGAACTTTGTAACAACCAGCTAAAACAATTTGACATGACATGACAAGTAACCAGCATGCAGAAATTAATAAAATAGTTTGGCTTGGGAGTAAGTTATAATCCCGACCGTTACCGCTTAGATTAAAAAAGAACTGTTCAGTTGTGTGGATGAACGAATTCCTAGGAAGCAGCCATCTTGAAACACATCTTGTGCATGACGTATCAGTTTCCTAATTCAAATAAGTGAACTCCCATCATAAATCGTGACGTTCTGTTGAGGCTGTAGCATACCGCGTGTTGCGGATTATAAAAAAATATTACAAATTCAAACATATAACTGAACAAAATTTAATAGTACACTAAACAAAGTTACAATTTGACTTTTTAAACTAATGAAAATAAATACAATTCAGGTACAGTGGACATTACGAACGTCTACATGACGGAAAATTATCATTTAAAAATTACAAAAAATACTAATAAGTCTTACAAGGATCACAAAGTAAATCAGCTTGAAAAAATATATCCAGGCAAGTTAGAATTTAATTACATGAAACACATGACACATCAAACGTGTCATCACAAAGGTAGTTACTTCAGCGGGTTTCATAATGTCAAAATCTGGGATAAAGAGCTAAAAGCTAATAAAGCAACACACGTGTGTGCAAAAGGTCATCAGGCAATCAAGCAAAAAATAATCAAAATAGCTAAAAAATACAATGTGGAAAAGTCAAATAGCAAAGAACACAGCAAAATCCTACAAAAAACATTTTGAGACCAAGAGAGAATTTTTTAAAGGACGGCGACCGAAAAAGGAATTAAAAAAAAAAAAAAAACATTATAACAAGAACTAAACAAACTATTTCAAGCACAACACATGACGGCAGCCGCCTTGCTCGCCATGGGGGGGGGGGGGAAAGTACCCAACCTACCCTATCACACTAACTAGGAGCTCGGAAGTACTTACATTATCTGTGCCCACGTCCAGAAGAGAAAAGAAAGTGAGCTGACTGCCCACACAAGAACCTTAGTTCAACCTGGCCAGAGTCTAGCTAACGCGCCTGCGCAGGGAAGAGGAGAAGTGGAAGCATAGAGTAAGTGCAGGGAAATATAGAGATACAAAACAACGGCCTTCCGAGCCATCAAATAGTCACGTGGTCCACTATGCACCGCCGACGAGAGCGCTCTAGGCACCAAAACGGTGCAAGGCATAGTAATCTGAAGTGAGGCATACCAAAGCACGACATGATTAGAACGCAGCAGTCACTTTTCATCTCACATGAACCGTGCTGTATGAACAGTGGTACGACACACGACTTGCATTCAGGAAAACCCGGATCTCGATCCGCTGCCCGGACATTACAACTTCGGTTCAATATGGGTTCCCGAAATTCCTTCAAACGAATACTGAGATGATTCGTCATAGCAAGCTTTGTCGATTGTATCTTAGTTGACAATCTGCTTGAGTGTGACGTCACTTGATAAGTTGATGTAGGTAAATAATACTTAACTGTGATGTCACATGATAAGTAGATGTAGATAATAATACTTAGGCTGTAATGTTACTTGATAAATAGATGTAGATAATAATACTTAGCTGTAATGTCACGCCGTGCGTTGTCCATGTTACAGGCAGCCATGAACACATTCACAAACACTCATTCAGACTCGGCTCCAGACAGAACATATAATGATTCAATTTATTATACTCTTTCTAGAATTATGACAAGCAATTGTTGAATCAACAACTATACTGTAAAATATTTTTACCTTGCGCTATATTACAGACATTGTAGAGTAGTAGTAAGATTATGCCGGTTTCAGGACAGGAGCCGGTGTGTGGAGCCCGGCCGAGTGTGGAGCCCCCCGCCATGTTGTGACGTCACGGCCCCGGCCGCCATGATGGATGACCTTGACCTTTAACCTTGACCTTGAACTAGACCTTGAGTGTCAAATTACCAAAATTTTCCAAAATTTCGTAAATTTCAAAAAAAAAATTAAAAAATTCAAAATGTTCCCAAAAATTTCAAAATTTCAAAAAATCCCGAAAAAAAATATTACCTCCATTTTGTTTCCGGTCACCAATTTGTTTCCGGCTGCCATCTTGGTGTTTCTTCCGAAAATTTTTAGATTTCGCATTCCATAATAACCCCTCGCATATTTAATAAATAAAATTTTTAATAAAAATCTTCTTAATAAAAAACTTTTTAGTAAAAAACTTGTTAATAAAAAACTATTTAATAAAAAAACTTTTAATATAAAAATTATTTAATTAAATCAACTACCGACACGTCTTACCCGGACGAGTTCCATCGACACACGGACGCCCCCCCACCACTTTTTACATGTATATATTAACTTATCCCCCCTCCCCCTTCCATTACCACTTCCTTTATTTTAATTGGCTGTTAGTCACCTGATGAATTTCCCCCCTCCTGCCAATACTTTCCCCTCTCACTGACGTTCGTGTTATAACCCGCTCAAACTACTACACCTCCTCCACCACCCTCTCCCAACTTTACCACCACTTTCTTACACATCGACTAAACATTATTTCCTTTATAAAATTCTCACTACACAGCATGTCACCAGTGTCTTCACATAGCAGCTAGATGACCGTAAGTAGTAACAACCATCAATTAAGACTACGTATTCATCATCAATTTTAAAATTATCGTTTTTTTTAAACATTGTAACTATAATTTCAAAAAGTTTATTTCAATTCCATTAATGAATACTACTTAAACTTGACTTATCTCTTAAGTATACGACCATTTCCCAATAAAATCAATCAATTATTAAAAAACTCTTTGATAAATATATATACAAGGACTTTATTTCCTACAGAACTTCGTCGTCTACACTCACACTACCTACCAAATTAGCTATATTAATTGAAATTTCCGATAAAATCAATCTTTCGTTTTGAAAACATAAAATTTTTCAGGACAGTTACATATGCAAGACTCTTCGACTACTTTCAAGCATGGGGTACACCACCCCATCGAAGAAACTGACATACAACTTCATATTCATACTACTTATGCTAAACACACAGCCCTACGCCCTCGCACTTACCATCGAATACCCCCTCACAACTCTACCTTCACTCTCCAATAGTCCTGTCAGAGCCTGTCCGAACTGATCATTACACTCTTCTGCAGTACATATAAGCGCGGATGACTTTCTCTATGCGTAGCGAGCAGTTTGATATACACGACATCTCGCAACCATGAAAATACCATCATCCAATCTCATATCACTGGCCTGCTTCCATACCAGAACATTTACTTCAGTTTCGTACATAACTATTTTTATTCTAGCTTTACTTTTTACACGAAAAAAGTATTTAAATCGTAATATTTATTCTCATCAAACACCCAAGTTAAATAAAAAAACCCTGTTTCCCTAACTATAAAAATTGATGTGCGTTCAATCTATAATCAACTACTTGTAAAACAAACACCGCATACCTTGAAAACTTATTTAGACTTCATCTTAAAACATTCAAAATCATGTTCATATATTGCACGATAAGCAACAAAAAAATCTTAGTTTAGTATTCTCATCAACTTAATGTCGTCACAATGAAAAACTAAAGCCTCGTAACAGAAGCTTCTTCCATGCTTCGTTGACCCAGTCACATATATTACCAATTTTGACAAGCAAGTCCCATGCACCGTCATAGTCATTGTCATGTAGCTAGTTATCACCGGTGAAGATATCACCAACAGAGGTAAAGCTACCGCAGTGCTAGTCGAAGTTGTTCAACACGAGCTCACATCACGCCATAACTTATTCACTGATGTAGATATAATTCTGCTTCACTGCTACAATTCCCACTAGTTACAGGAAATATCGAACACATATAGTGTTATTATTTTTTTCCGAAGTGAGTTGTGGTCATAGGCAAGTTACAACGCATATAACCTGACACAAACATCTCTTATTCATACAATTTAATGAATATCATACAGTGCTACGTGCTTCGTCCTGTTCGCTTTCCTACAATGTGTGTCTTAATACGGTACCGGTTTAGTGTAATAGCACTCCAACCATACATTTTATTTCTTAACTCAGTGATATGCCAACTCTTCTCAAGGTTATCGAACCGAATTTTCTTCCATACTATGATGCAATGTACGCTAGTCCTTGCTTATTTCATTTCAATATATGTCTTCAGACTACCTCAGAAAGCCAAACACATGAGTACAATTACATTATTACTATAAATATATGTACAACCGTAGATGCTTTAGCTTCTCAACTTTCAACACGTTCGTCGTAATCATATCGTCATATTCTTAATTGACTGATAGACGTATTAATACACCTTAACTCGCCCCCGCACTTCAAACACCCATAAACCATACAGTCCTTATTCATATATGTTTTTCGTCTCATACCACCTACCCTACAATGTCAACATGTACTGTAAATCATGTCACAGATTCAACAAGGGTATCTTGAAGTCAGTGACAGTTATTCCGGGCTGTTCACATATGAAACAGAAGGTAATGATGGCGTCGCCATTAACACATCATTCGTAGTAGGTACAATTTTCTCCTAAGTTCATTCCATCGTCGAATCTTGTTGCTTTCCAGGGAGAATATCATGACATGTACTTATATGCTATACGTGCATACAGTCTAAAGCTCTAACATCAATATGCTTTACAACACTGGTTTGTATTACATTTACTTATTCCTAGTCTCCGTACAGCGTATCAACATGCAAATGACTTGTATCACTGGTATCTAAAAGGTGTTGACGTTGATTCTCACAAAGTTAAACACGTAACGGTTACAATTTCCTTAAATGACGACTTATAGCTACAGAGAAGAGACCTTGTCAAATACTAACCCATATACCGTTTCTAGTTGTTGCTTTTGTTCAATCCAGATATAGAAGTTTTATCACTGGTACATACTATGAATAATACTTTAATGTCGTCCAGCGTCACGCATACATACTAATATTTTACCATTAATTCATGCTTGCGGTAAGAACACACACGAATATTTTCCATCTTTACTGGAGGTAATGTTACCTCTTCACTATTGAAATATCACCTCTCCCAGACTACTTATATTCGTATACTTACTGCAGTTATTAATATAAGTTTTTTTATCTTATATCCAGTTTTGCAAACATATTTGTTACCGAATTTCATGTTTTATTTTTAAATGCATTCATATATATATATATATATATATATATATATATACATTTCACATTTCTTTGTTAGCACAAAAAATATCGTTTGTTAGATAAAGGAAAAAACCCTTATAAGTTCATGTCTTGGCTCTGTAAGTAGCATGTACCATTCTTCGTAGGGTAAGGTTCCTGTAGTTGAGAGTTATTATCATTCAAGGTGGAAGATCTCGTCCAGTATAGTCAATCATTTTTCGCCATCAACAGACATCATATACGATGCGTAACGTGTATGTAAAATACATTATACTAATAAGCGAGAGTAAAAATGAATACGTGTAAAGCTACAGGTCTTTTCTTCATTCGCTTTTGTACATAGTATGTACATTTGAAACCAAATACATTATTTCATATATATTTAAGAGTTTCTTTCATATGTATTTCAGTTCTAATACGTATTTATTTATTTTCAAGTTCCTATCTCACAGTCAGACTAAAACCTAACCATTTTTCCAACGCTAAAGACTTTCATGTTGGTCGCTAACTAAATTCTCTCTCTCACCCTAGCCATTTTTATCGATTCCATACGTAAAAATTATATAAACCTACTTACATTAACCATCAATGTATTACTAATATACAGAACAGATATTTCTACTTTGCTTCTCTTAAATATACTCAACCCCTCCTTTCTACCATACATATCGTAGTCAGACAGAAGCATAACTTTCATAAAAATAATTACAGTACAACAAAAAACGTAAGATGAGTCTTCAGTATTTTGACTATTTAAACATAACTATGATTAATTTTTACCTTGCACATTAATATCAGAGACCGTAATATTTATATCCACCATAAATTACAAAAGTGCTTTAATTCGTCAAGGTTAACAAGTGCGGAAAAAAAATTATATTTTGATACTAACACGTATATTTGATTATTTTCAATAACATCATATTTTTTAAAAATTAAATCAGATCGAGCAAATTAAAATACATTTACTTTATTCGCGTGGAGACTGCTGGTAGAGTGTGCGCTAGAGACAGAGAGAGAGAGAGGGAGAGAGAGAGAGAGACTGATCACACGACACCTACGGCCGGTAAGGTGTCAGGAAGGCTTAGGAAGAGAGGGGGACCGGCGCGCCGTGCACGTGTCATCACACTCACAGAGCTACTTGCCAGCCAGTTAAATATCTGTAGTGGAGAATAATAAAATATATAACTTTGTGACTTTACAAGTCTATATTTTGCAAATGGTTGCTTCGAACTGAAAAATACAAACACTGTAGCATTTCTTTTTAATTTCTGAACAAGCAGTGTGCATTTGTTTTTCTGATGCGTCCACGGAGGTTCGAACCAATATCCCTCTTGGTAAAATTCATGTTTAATATAGTGTAAAAATTTAAGCTCAAAATGACTCATGGTCGGGCACATACGATAAACTGATCAAAACATTCTGCCCCCGTCCCATATGTTGGGCTCAGTCTTTTGCCATCTATAGTATTTCAAACTTGACCTTCTAGCGAACTTGTTTTCAAATTCAACAAAAGTCTTGTCTGTGTTAAGACGATCGTCGCACACTTAGACCACTGATACGAAACTGTTATATTCCATACAGCACAAGACATTTTTTTCCTGCGATTTCTTTTCTAAATCACAAGTTCAATACTTATGTTTTTAACTTACCTACCACTATTCCTAGCACCTTAACCCACCATCACTTGTAATATTCGTTTACCTACTAAATTATCAATATAGGTCAAAGCTACAATCAGCTTATAATTTTAGATTTGTATGCATGAAAACAACCATACTTCTAAATGAATTATATCATCTATAAATAACCTTCACTTCAGTATTATATCAGTATTCATTAACTAACTGAGGCAGGTCACATAGTAAACTATTCGTTACTTTAGGTTAAGTAAATATCATCACATATATACAATGTTAAATCGGACAACCATACCACATGAATATATAAACTACACCTTTCAATCATATAACTTTACACAACCAAAAGCCGCCCCCCTTATACCAAATATCAATAGCTAGCACATGCTACATACGGTATCATCTCCAGTACATTCATATCAGTCAAAACATACACGATAATAATTATTCGCTAAACTTTTCCAAGACGTACAAACCATCATTTCGTTCTCATCCATCGAACTAAACTCAATTTTCATCTTGACAAACGCACCCTCATTACTTACTTGTACTACACCAGACATATAACTCAGTCGGGCAATACACACAAAACTATATTGGAAAATACTATTAAAACTCATGTAAAAGTCAATGAAATATACTTCAAACCAAATCATTCTCCATGTAACATTTGATCATTTATTTCCGAAGTCACTCAATTACTATGAATGTATCCAATTTATGTACCTGAATTCCTGTCATGACTAGACAAACACACTTAATGTAAATCACTTGGTTTTTTAAATAACAGTCATAATCAAAAGCATATTTATTAAATCTAACATTTTCGTAAATATGCTAGTATATACACAATACTTTACCTAGATACACAATACTAATCTCCAAAAATAATATTTTCTTATAATAATATCTTCTGTCCTATATCAGCTCGACCATACAGACTTTTATTATACTCACACACAAACTCACGTGCAGAGCGAGTTAATACAAGAATATAACTTCACACATGTACTTACCCAGAAGAGCAAGTTCATACTCGATCATATCTACACACACACACTACGCTTCAACAGAGCAAGTTATCACATGATCACGCACACACTCACACACACACACACACACACGACAGTGTATGTTCGTACTTGACATCAACTCTATGCGCGAACCCTGCTCGCGTTATAAGTAATAAATAAATACCATTCCAGCAATGAAAAGCATCCCTGTCACTATCTAATCCAAATTACTATTACAGGCATGTAGGTCTACTAAACCACACTGAATGTACACATTTCCAATTAAAAAAGTTAATTCCATCCCTTTATCCCATCATATCTCTTTACCTTATTCCATTGACAGCTACCATACAATTCAGTTAGTGCTAATTCTTGATACTTCATAAAAACTCTCACTCATATTGTACCATACGTACAACGTTCCAGTCCACGCAACACTTGTGATTTTCAGAAAATTCGTTACTAAACTCAATCTTCTTTACAGAATAGGCATAAACCTAGCTCAAATATTTTTGAGATTTTAACTTACAACAAGACTTCATATGTTTATTTGAGTCGTTACTTTCGAGAGCGAGCCTGTAGCTTCCTAAAGAACTACATCTTGCCAGATGGTCTCATATACAGTGCTCTATTACAAAAGTTATCTGCACCATTTCATTTAATATCTATGTAGATTTCATAACTATGCATATCTGATTAGTTTCCAGCACTCTCACATCAAGATAACGTAATCCCAAAAAAAAAAAAAAAAACTTTATATTTATCTATCATTTACATTTGAGCGAAAAAAATATTTTACGTACACTCATTGTACATGTACTCTTAATACCTATTACCGGAATATCATGTAAGACTGTCATAAGAACCAACTTCAAGACCAAGAAGAATAAAATAAAATCAGTTAGTCACCACTTCCTTTGTCAAACCTAAAGCTTAAAACTTATACATTTTGTAACATATTGATTTTAATAATCCAGTTGCAGTCATATTTATCAGTAAAATTGTCGTTATTTTAAACACTCTAAACCGAGTCCCACGTTACTTCTTAACATTGCCTGCTTGGCATTTTCGTATTTAAGTTATAATCCTATCATGTACAGTATAGTCTTATGCAAACGAGTTTTCATGAATGTATAGTTCAAATAAATCTTACAGAAAATAACTTCCATCTAACTTTTTTTTCTACATAAAACACTCTAGTGTCAGTACTTTTCTCCAGAGT
>PNEQ01006367.1:0-14413 GCA_003012365.1 Medauroidea extradentata
GAACGTTCACAAGATGGCAGATAGATAGCGGCACCGTAGCATATACCGACGTTGTTCCAAAAACGCCATTTTGTGACGTTCTTATCTAAAATCGTCGAGAATTGCATGTATAAGTGATTGAAAATAATCACTTTCATAGTCAGTATATGCGGTAAAAATAAATTAGGATATCCTGGATTACGTAATACACGAACGTCTATTTAATTTCCAAGTTCGACATACCCGGAGACAAATGTTTCTACACTTAGAAAATAGGTAGCACTATTATCGTGCTCACTTGTGAAACGCACGTTTTACGACACGCAGTAACGCATTGTTTGAGCAAAATAGGCGCCAAGTTAATTGTTTTAAGCACGTATGGTGTTAACGCGATAAAGAAAAATATCACGCTATTATTTATAGGGTTCGTGTAAAAAAGTAAACTCATTTGGCGCGAGACGAGAGAGATGTAAGACGTCCTGATACAGCCTAGATGGAGGCTGTACTATAGTTAAATGAGCATATGCGCATGCGCTGAAACTTTGCGTCTATAGTACGACCTCAATATAGATCCTAATACGTCTTAGTAGGAGACAGGCAGGCCGGCCTGGCACAGGCGGCGCCGCCGCTGCGAGGTTTTCAAACCATATCTGCCACATTTTTTAACGGATTTTCGCTATTTTTGTTTTATTTTTAATATTGTGACTTACCAAGTAAGAACTGCAACACTACAATTCATATATTAATGCCGTGAATTATATACAGTATGTTTTATTCATTGTCAACTTAATTCCTCACAATTTTTTTTGTCATATAATTTTGTTATTTTTTGAGGGTTCCTGAGATTGTATTCGTAGAATCGCTACCTTCGTTAAATCCAGGGTTCGTAAAATTGGGGGTCTAGTGTAGGTTCTAGTGCATAACATTAATGCAATGGGGGGAAAAAATAGCTGACAACACTTTCTATGGAACAAAAATTGAAAATCATGGGGAAGTCCAACAAGTTCATGGGAATGTGTGTTTATCTGAGTAAAGAACTATCATTCCCATCCAAATACTAACTATTACTGTCTAAATTCAAGACAGAATTGCAAACAAATTTAAAATGCTGGACACTGTAAACCAAATGATAATAGAAACCATATCTCTACAACATTTTTAAGATATTCTCCTCAGGTGATTTCTTAGGTGCTCATGCTGCGAATCTTCCCATGAACAGTATTTTAAATTCTAGTATTGGTAACACTGTTAAGTGGAAGTAACACAATGGTTGGTACTCCATATTTCTCCATTTAAGCAGAAGCAGAAGAGAGGCAACAAATATCATGAGACAGAAACTTCAAATCATCAAAGTTTGTAAATTCAATTTTGTTTACATGAGTGTAAGATTTTTCAGGAAATATTGGGAAATGTTGGGGAAAGCAATGTTTTCCCCCCTAGGTTTTCTAGGCTTTAAAAGGAAGTCCAAGTTACTCAGCTGTTAATAAGAATTCTTTTACACAAAATCATGCTGACTGTATACTTCTGTAAACAAAGATAAAAACTGTTTCATTTTTTCATCCATGCTTTGCAAAAACTGATATGTATGAAACGTCATCTTTGATATTGTAAGTGGTGCGAGTGTAAAAGTGAAATGTCACAGCAATAAATATAGATGCGAGAGTAAAAAAAAGGTGCGACTAAGAAAAAGTTATTACAAAAAAAAAAAAAAAGGTACTTTTCAGCTTACTTTCTTAGGTGAAGACCTCTTCATCCGCAGCGGTGGCTTCGGTCGTTTTGGAGGATTGTCATTATCAAATGAAATGTAAAAGCCTTTCTCCACTGCATCATCAGACTGGTCAGCATACGAGGGTACCTCTGGCAGTTCCTGTTGCTGAAATGAATTACGAGATATGGCAGGTCGTGTTGGCGAAGGAATGCGGTACGTACGACTACCTGATGAAATGTGTAAGCCTTTGATTCCTTGACTTAAAGCGTTGCCGGGGTCATCAGGCATACCTGAAACATACAATAAAACATTTAGTGTTTGATAAACAATTTAGTTATTGCATTTGCATTTGTTGAATTAGTGAATGACTGAAGATATTTTATTCAGCATTTAACTTTTAAGATTTAAAATGCATACTATCCCATTGTTAAAAATGAGCTATTTGGCAACATTTGTCACTGGTTGAGTGGAGACGAAATTTAACAATGAGAACTAGAGTAAAACCACCATATAGCATATTCCTGAGAAGCGGATGTCTACCCTCGGCTAGTCAAGCCTGACCACGTCACATACACTGAAACAAGGACAAAGGCCTTAAGAGTTGCATCTACCCCCCATGCCAGTTCGGAAAACATAGTCATTTTTCCTCAAGCTTTTATCGTAAACCATGCATACCAGAGAGTCCAGTTTTTTTATGCGATGAGAAGAAACCTGTGGCTTTCCACCTACAGTTTCAATATTTTGAATATCTTGATACTGTATACAGACTTTTAAAAAAATGGTAAATACAAGAAACATTACACTTAATTTACGAGTTAAGTATCAGTATTTTCGAAAAACTATGATTATAGGTTGAAAGTACGCATCAATGTGAATAAAATGGTGTAATATTATATGGTCACCGCGATAAATATCAATATATTCTTGAGCGAAAACAGACATTTTTCGTGCCATTAGGGGTCTGGTTTGTGCTGCCTGCGCGCGGGGCCACGCCAAGCTCTTGAGAAACCATGTTGGGTGGGGGAAGCCTGTCGGCGCTGGAGGGGAAGTGATGGTCGGCCAGCTTGATAGTGCTCAAGGTCGAGGCGTGTGGGTGTCAACGATATCCCTGCCGTCTGTGTTCGGGTTGAATTTCGTTGATCGATTCGAATACTGATTCCGCTCGAATCGTTTCGGCTGTATAACTGTTGTCGTGTTTATCTACTGTAAAATTTACGGGTTTTTTACTGTCCAAAATGAAATGTAAAGTAGGTCGTTTCCTAAATATTTTATGTTGCTGCAGTAACCCCTGAAACTACTGGAGACAGAAACAGGCACTTTGTACTGGTCCTCACGTGTTTCTGACAATGAAGTAGGCCTCTAATTGAATAACATTTCGCCAATGCCAGCTCAAATATAGTTTACGAAACAGCAGCCGTATTTTTTCACGAGGAAACAAAGGTACAGCATTTATTTAAAATGGTTACAAGAATGTGTTCATTATTTCAATATATTTGTTGCTATATTATACCACAAACCTTTCAAGTTAGACACTGGGACTAAACATATATTATTAAAATAATTATCACCAAAATTTATATTGAACTGTAATGATAAATCATGCACAATTTTGTTTACTCCTCCTAGTAATTTTATTCTATTAGCGAAATCCATTAGTTCCTGCGCAGAAGGAAAGTATTGACGGAACAAAGCACGTCGATCATATTCAGTTCATTTCTGTCGAAATACACACGTAATTAATTTTAAATTTGTCTAAATTATGACACAACTTGATGCGTATTGTTTGGATGAAAAAATAACATGCGGTATGCTCATGTATGCATATACACCTAAAATTTTGGTAGTAGGTATCTACAATTCGTAGTTTCTTGCTACTTGAGTCTACTATTGATTACTTTTAAGATTGGAGGAGAGTGTTTGTATGGTGCCATAAAATCAGCGCTTCATGCTAAATATGTATTTTTTTACATTTGGTAATTAATACAACAGTTTTTGATATGTTCTCCCATACAGCAATTTCACAAGAGTTAGTTATCAAAATGTTTATATCGCCAGCAAACATAACGGCTAAGTTGGCGTTAATTGATTCGATAAAGTCACTGATAAATATTTTGAAAAGTAGAGGACCCCGTATTGATCCCTGCGGCACATATTCTCGTGTGGGGACATTTTCCCACGGTGTATTATTGATGACAATGACTTGTTTTCTGTTTTAAGACACTATTGAATAAATTACGTTTACTCTTCTCTGACACCTCACTGTGCTAGTTTTTGCAGTGTCAGACCATGAGTATCACTGTCGAATGATTTTGAAAGGTCATGAGATATTCTAGCTGAAAATTTTTGCCTTTTTAATGATGCTAAAAGCAATCACCATTGAAGTAGTAATTTTTAAGAATCCCAAAACTTGGCCTTTTGCAGAGTCTTGTAAATGGTGTTAAAGTTAGTACGTATAAGAAATAACATATTGAAATTCAGAAAAGCATGCATGGCTACAGATGAATAATTTAAACGTGGTTCCTTTTTGCAGCCCTAATAATATATGACCGTTTTGTGCACGGATGTGGATATAGCCTACACATAATATTTCTAAAAAATTTTGACGGCCATTCTGAGCGTAGCTGTGTATAACACAGGTCTTTATAATTTTTTTTTAACTACACAAGGGCAAAGCAGCGGACGGGCCGCTAGTTTTGCATATGGACGTTAAATGTTTGTTTGCTTCCGAATTTTCGCCGTTTAAAATAACATATTTGTATAGTTGAAATGCTTATTGAAATACATTACATGTGATATTTTTCATCACGTGTCTACAAAAAATTACTATTGTAATACTATTTATCTCGGTAATCAAAATAATTGATACTTTTCTTTGAGCAGCAATGCTACGTTGCAGTGATTCAAATTTGAATCAAAAAATTTCTCTGTAGAAATAAAATGTGTCTTTACAACTAAGAAGGTGTTCTTCTTTAGTGCGTGGTAGTGAAGAAGTAACAAAATTTACTCGCTTGCTAATTGCGTGGCAGTGAATTTGCAGTTCCACCCAGTGTTGTCAGCTACTATGTTAGTCTCTGGAGTACCAGTCCTAAAAATGATATATAATAATCGTAATGAAAGTTTGCATCTTATTCGTATCACAGCTTCTTGTACATTAAATGTTTGAGAAATTAACATCATATTTCATCCAAAACTCGCCAAAACATATTTTAACAGACACTGTATTGGCGAGTCTGTTTTCTCCCATTTATTTATCACTTTGATTGCATAATTTATGTAAAAGGAAATTATATTAATTTAGATTTAAAACATAATTTTGTTACACAGAACGAATTGTTCCAGACTGGGCAGGATATCTCCTGCACTACCACAGAAAACTCAAAATCAGAAGTTGTGCCACTGACAAACTGTATGTCTTCAGGTTCACAAAAAAAAATCCTCATGATGTGCCTTTACGTGATTCTGCATTTGCTTGTCATGAATTGGGGATGATGTGCTTCAAACATTTGTGTTGTTGTTCCTCAGGCAGATTCTGTAGAATGTAATTCCGAACATGTGCCTACTGACATCGATAGTAATGGTGCATATTGCAGCCCATTCTCTTCCGATGAGAAAGAAAAGTCATTTGTTGTAGATAGAAAGAAAAATCTGGTACGTTCAGATTTTAAGTTTGAAGGTGCCAGAATTGTGGATATCATGTTTTTTATACAGCAACTACCCAAAGAAGCTGCACACAACCCAAACTTTGGCTGTTCGTTATCAAACATGAGTGTCATTGGAGAGAAGAGGCAAGGTTTAGATTCTAACATTACTTTCCATTGCAACATGTGCAATAAAGTCATTCATGTACCCACAAATGATACTAGCCCATTGCACTTGGATGTCAACACTAGGGCAGTTGCTGGCATCATGAGCATAGGTTGAAGGTTTTACAATCTGGTAGAATTTTGCGCGTCTATGGGTGTGCCAAGCATGTCTGCAAGCACATACTCGAAATATCATAACAAGGTGTGTGAAGGATGGGAGAGGTCAACAACTGAAGAAATGAAGAAAGCACATGCAGAGGAAGCTGTCTTAGCAAAGAAAGAGGAGATGATGTAAACGGTGTGCAGCTTTTGTCTATAGTCATTGATGGTAGTTGGTGCAAAAGTTCTCACAAAACTTAATATAATACACTGTCTGGAATTGCTGCAATAATGGGTTTTCATTCGAGAAGTACTGTACATGGCAGTAGCAAATAAATATTGTTATGTTTGTGCCCGAACACCTGTTGGCGAAGATCCTAAATCCCACGAATGCTTAAAAAACCATTTTGGCAGCTCTAGTAGTATGGAATCTAAAATTATATGTGAAGGGTTCAAACAAAACGAGGCAAAACATAACGTAAAATTCGCAAACATTATTGCAGATGGCGACAGCAGTGTTTATAAAAAAATCCTTGACTCAAGACCATTCAAAAACACAACTGTTGAGAAAATTGAATGTAGGAACCATCTGTTCAGAAACTTAAAAAAACATTGTTTCTACTACTGAAAACACTAAACTTGGAACAGCAAGTCTGATAAAGATTGTAGCAGGAAAAGTAGAAAAATTAATGTCTGGTGTAAAAAAAAAAGACAATTTTGTTCAGGAATTTACAAGATACAACAGCAGAAGAAAAGAATAGGGGATTAAGAGCTGTCATAGAAAATGGACCAAGTCATGTATTTGGCGAATGTAAGCAGTGTACCGAAATAGGTTATTTTTGTGAGGGCCACAAACAAGACGAAGAGAACCTGTACCACAACTTCAAAAAAGAGGCCTTTGCAGTAAAATAATGGAAGCTGCACAGTTCTTAATATACAACATTCACCGAGTTATTTATATAATGTGGATAGCAATGCTGTGGAACAATTTAACTCCATAGTTGCAAAGTACTCTGGTGGAAAAAGAATAAACTACGCAACAAAAAGGCCCTATAAAGAACGATATGCTGCAGCAGTCGTAGCACATAATACAAACACATGGCAATGTTTCCCACACAAAAAACTTCATAATGGAATGAGTCCAAACAAAGTGGCAAAACAAGTGGAATTCAGAAGAAAGTTAAGAAGGAATTTACAAGCCGAAAAAAGCAGGATCCAGAAGGTGTGTCGGCGGTCATTTCTGAGAAGGTCGTTAGCGAAGTGCTTTTCTGACAAAGATTATGGTCCTCACTGCCTACAACCTGACACGAGTTCGGAAGTATATGAGAGTGACAAGTTGAAATTTCTGCCCAAACTGATAAAGAAAGGCACCAGCCGGAAAGGGATATATTACTGTAAGCAGGTAGCGTAAACTGGTTTGAGATGCGACGGAAATTGTTAACTGCTTCCAAATTTGGAAAGGTGTGTTGTAGAAGGCTAAAAAACGAGCTGTAAAAATTTAGTAAAAAATCATTATACTGTATACTCTTACAGGTCTACTTAATGTTCCGGCAATTGAACATGGGAAGAAATCAGAAATAAACGGCATTGAAACAACTTGAGGTACAATAAAATGTTACGATAAATGAATGTGGCATTTTTGTTGACAAGTAGTATCCGTTTTTAGGAGCAATGTCCGACGGCCCAATAGGACAAGATGGACTAGTATAAATATAATGTCCTTCTTCAGCAGCTGACAAAAAAGTTTCAGATACAGAGTTACAGAAGGAAAAATAAAATATCTGTCACATGTTGGTGACCAGTTGCAGCTGAAAAAAAGACACGATTACCATTACCAAATACAAGGACAGCTGCACATAACAGATCGAAAAGTATGCCTTTTTGGAATTTGGACATCAGAAGAACAACAAATGGTTGTTCTAAGAAAAGAAAGAGATGACAAATTCTGGAAAAATGAAATGGAACCTAAATTGTTCTAGTTCTATGAACTATGTTTGCTCCCAGAACCTGTAGACCCCAGGCATACGCGAAGTATGGAGATCAGGGAACAATTGTGCAAAAAATCCAATAAATGATGCATACAAGCTGCGTAACAATCAGTCAGCTTGCCTGCAAGAAAATGCTCCAAAAAAGAGAAGGAGTAGACATATGTTTCAGAAAGCAGGTAATAGTCAAATTCCCATGCTATATTTTATCTTTTCGGATTTACTGCACAGATTTTAGAATCACAAAAAAAAACTATTTAGTTTTGAACTCATAAGACGTTTCATACTTCCTAAAAATTACACGGCTTTGTGATTATATTACACAATTTCGTTTGCTAGAATGTGCCTAAGTGATAAATATTTGTGAATTATAAATAACTGCCCGAGTACAACTATGTTTTAGCGATGAAATAATGTTGTACGTTGAAAATTGTTCATAGATGTTCTGTTACCGGATGACCAACCATGGAGCGTAAATATTATATATTATCTCGAGGTAAATTTTGTGTTTTATTGACGATTACGCAGGAAATACTACCCTAAGCATGATAAAATTTCTTATGAAATTAGTTTGCTTAAAACCTTGTTATAGGCCTAGGAGTGTTTTTGTTATCACATTACTTTACATCTATTTTGTTCCAAGTGGTTGTTAGTTTGACTTACTTAGGTGTGTAAACACACGTATAACTGACAACTTTACGAGAGTATCTGACAACTGGATTCAAGTACTGTTCGTTACCAGTAGGTAATATTCATGTACAATCGCTATTATTACTAAAATTGCTGGCAGCATGTGGAATACAACACTCCAACAAAACATTTTAAGGTTAGTTAAAGCTAGATTAATAACAGTGGTAAAAACTTATTTAAATGCAGAAACAAATATAGGCTATGATGTCACTATAGATAGTCTAACTACCCTTAAATACTTCTTGGGTGTGCCACTACAAAAATTGTGGAGACTATTAGCCAAATATACATCAACATTCTATAACCAGGTTATTATTTCTGTTCATGTACTACAGTACCTTGCAGTCATTTAATTACTGTATATTGATAAAATGAAAAAAAAAAAAAAAAAAAAATTAGATGTAGGCCCAATTATTTGCTTACTGCATTATCAAGTGATGCCCTGTTCCTTATACTTTGTAAGTTTGGCCTGTGTTGTTGCGTTAAAATTACGATAATTTATTTTAAAAATTGACGGCAATTGGTATGCAAATTCTCTGCCATCAATCATACAGATAAATAGTTAATTTGCCTACTATTTTGAACTGAATTATTTCTTAAAGTCTTGATTTATTATTTTAATCGCAGCAGCAAGTTAACGATTTTCAAACTATGTTATTTGACAAAGTAATAGGGTCTTTCAGTTTCTGCTCTTGGACTGCACTCGAAGCACTGTGTCTTCGATTTGCCACAACACTCGTCGAGTGCAGCTGGATATCGTCTTGTAATATTTGAGCCCGCGGTGGTGCAACAGCCACAATGCTTGCCTTGAACCTAATCAATTCTGGTTCAATTCCTAACGCGTCCAACGGATATTCGCACAAAGTAATTCAGTATGAGAGTAGAAGAATGTCCTAATTATATCCTATAAAACGAATAAAGAAAAAGCGGATTATAGCAGGTTTAGAATCACAATGTAAATTCTGACTTAGAATATCTCAGTTTTAGTAAAAACTGCGCAAATCTCCCTCATGTATGCATCAGTAGCTATGCATGTGAGATTTCATCACTTGTCGTAAAACCCTTGTTAAAATGCAGTCAAATCCAAGCAACTGTAAGCATTGTAATTACATTGTCGCGATACATGTCTAGTAGACGTTAGCTTTCTTCTAAAATATAGAGATGCGCACTGGCAATTGCATGCATGCACACACACAAAAAAATATACAGTAGAACCCTGTTATAACATTTCTGGATATAAAAATTTCCTGCATATAACATCACTTTTATTTGGTCCAACCATTTTTACATAAAGCATAATGTTTTCATTTCCTGCTTATAACAACACTGGTATTTTCATTTCCTGCATATAACATCACTTTTTTCTCAGATATTAACCAAAACTCTGGTAAAATTTTTCTCAACTCTATTATTTTTAATAAATTTACTAAGCTGTAGACTAAAAATATCTGCAGAACATATATGTCTGGGAATGTATCATAAGTGTACTTTACAGTGATATTAAAGACTGTGATCCTAAAGATGACGATCATGAACCTACAGAAGACAAGTGGGAGAGCCTCTATTATACACATAATGAATGTATTCATATATGTTTCTGATAGCAAGCCTCATTCAATCTCATTATAGGCTTATTCACTGTACATAAACTATCAAATTTTAAGTTACTTTTGTGTAATATCCTTTTACTGGTGTAAAAATATTGATTCCTGTTTATAACATTTTCCAGCATTTAACACTTTTTTTCACAGGTTCCTTGAAAAACGTTATAACAGGGTTCTACTGTATATACATATGGAGTGAGTAGCGCAGACAGGTAGCCTATGGTAATACGAGAGCGAGACAACGCACGAATTAGATAAGCGGAGAGCTTATCTGTAACGCTGGCTGTGGCTGGCCAGCCACGCATCACGCACTGTCCTATAGAGGGGAAGATGACTTCCCCCACTCTCCGGCCATTGCTTGTAAAAACCCCACAGCCTCGCGCCACAAACCACGCCTCTAGGCTCTGATCCGGCAGGAAAAATTCTTCGCCCCGATTTTCCCACCCCCAAAGATACAACCCTTAATGAGTTATCAGTTTTGAGGATAGATTGGGGAAGGGGACAGCAAGACTCTTCCAGTCTGATGGTCCAGGGCTTCATCCCATATGAAAGGTTGGGAGCAGGCAGGCTAAGGAATCTTCACCTACTCCTGCCAGCAGATTAAGAGCCCTTTGATCAAGTGAAATGATGTAATTACACAGTTTAGTTGAATCTAGGATGCAATTGATTTTAACACACATACATGTTTTGATTCCTGGATGCCTTTCTTAGAGGTTTTGGAAGCAAAAATAGCATCACAATCCCTTCTCCAGTAGCGTAAGAGTTCCTTCGACTAATTCAAAGTGTGCTCCCGATCGTCTCGTCTATCACCACTATTTTAAGCAAAATAAATTACAGTACCCCTTGTTTTACAGAGGCAGTGTAATGTACACTTTTATCTCCCATTGTACACAAATTTTTGAGCACCTTTGACTACATTATTTCTGTACTGTACAGTAAAATATCGGTCATATTAGTGTAAAGTAATAATTCTGAGTATTGTCAGTTTACGTTGAGCAGTTTCCAATTTGTGGGGAAATTAATGCCATTAAATATCATACACGAAGGTTTTTAACTCCCTTCACATGTACAAAGTGCCTCAGATATTTCCTTCTTTGTTTTTCACAAAGAACCTGCTGGAGTTTGTTGGTCATTTTGTGAACACCCAGTGTGTGTACGTATGTACACATAATCACCCTAATTGTAAAAACCTCATAACTCTATTTATTGTGTTGTTGTTGGGTTTTTTCCCCGTATACAAATTGGAAAGACTTCTGGGATCTAGTACCTACTAATAGTGGACCATTCCGTGAGGCTATGAACTTGGTGCCAGTGCTATGCTGTGAACGACGCCTTGGTTCATACCAGTGATCTTTTTTTGGCCGACTTTGTGGAATGTTTTTGTTTGCACGTAGATGCCTCTTCGTTAGCCCTAGGGGCAGCGTTATGACGGAGAAAGGATGACATAATCACATCCGTGGCTTTTGCCAGTCGTAGGTTAAACGAGGCAGAACTTTGTGCGAGTGTTTATGAAAAGGAAGCCCTGGCAGTTATTTACGGACTTGAGAAGTTTTCCTCGTATTTGGAAGGTCGCGAGTTTGACTTGTATACAGACAACCAGGCTTTACCTGGTTGATGGGTCTTTCACAACAATTTGGCAAATTGGGGCATTGGTGTTACAAATTAACAAAGTATAGGTTTACTGTCCATCACATAAAAGGCAGACAAAATGTGGTTGCGGATTGCTTGTCAAGAATGTTCAATCCCGACGAGTATGAGGATATTAAGGAAGATTTGGGTAATATTATGGGATTGTTTTGGGCTACGCCCAGTATTTATCAAAATATTGTTCAGGAGCAAACTAACGATTCAGAGTGTGAAAAGATAAAGGGGTGAAGAAATACCATTTGTCCTTGAAAGGGGGGTATTATTTTTTTCTCGTAAAACTACCAGACTGAAACGGCTGGTTGTTCCGGAGATATACCAGGAGGCGGTTCTGAATTATTTTCATTCCTCCACTTTTGGGACTCACATGGGTATTCAAAGAACTTATGATCGGATAAAGGCGCATCTGTATTGGCCCAATGCCATGGAATATGTGAAACGTTATGCAAGAGAATATATGGATTGTAACAAATGTAAACCTGCTCGTAACACCATAATAAGGTTATTCTCCGTGACTCTGGTGTCGTCCGCATGGAAAATGCTGCACATAGATGTTTTTGGGCCATTGGTCAGATCACGCAAAGGCAATGTATACACATTAGTAGTAGTTGATGTGCTTTCTAAATTTACCCTTCTTTTTCCTATACGGAATGTGAAAGCTGTCGGGATAGTTAAAATCGTAGAGTAAGGGTACTTCAGCATTTTTGGACCCCCCCGTCCTGCTAGCTTCTGATAACGCTTCATACTTTGGATCCTATGTTTTTAAAGTTATGTGCTACCACTGGGCTGTTAAACACATTACGTCGAGTCCTTATTTTCCCAAAGGTAACGTGACCAAAAGAGTGAATCGTAATTTGAAGATCTCTTTGACGTCCTTTTATCGGGAGAAGCAGGCGAAATGGGACGAAGACTTGAGCATTATTAATTTGGGATTTAACTCGGCCACACATTTGGTCACCGGAGAATCCCCCTTCAAGGTTACATATGGGAGGAAAGTGATGCATCCTTTGCTTAATATTTGGGGTGTACCATGATTGGTTGATAAGATGGATGAGAAAACCACAGAGAACATGATAAAAAAGGTCGCTGCCAAACTGGCTAAAGTTAAATATTTTTATCAGAGTAAAGTCAGTGCGGATAGAGTATCATCACCCTTCTCATTAAATGACATGGTCATGTGTAAAGCTTTAAACTCCCCTAAAAGTCAAGGAAGGTCGATAGTAAGTTGCTTCCTTATTTCGAAGGTCCATTTCGTGTAGTTAAAATATTGGGACCTAACACCGTGTTGTTGGGAAAAGTTAAGGATGGGAAGCCCGTGAAGAAAGTGCACACCTCTCATTTAAAGGATTTCACTGCTGCTACCTCTTGTTCCCCTTGAGTCTTGTCCTGTTTTGGATGGTTTTACCTTTTGGAGAGCTGGACTGATCCCCGATTGCAGGATTACAGCTGATCGGATCTTTTAGAGATGGGGGGAAACTGTGCCCCTCGAAAGACTTTTTTAAGTGTCAATTATGGTTTCCTGTTCAGATTGCTTGCTTGGTAACCCATTTGACCGCCAGGTTTTGACGTCCCCCTTCCCAATCCTCCATAGACTTCTACCATGTGACTTGAAGGGAGGTAGGAAGGAGAGAGTGAGGCGAGGAAGGTGAATTTATAAAATTATAAGGCATGGATCGTCTGTGAGGGGACATTCTTGTTGGCTGAATTGGCCAAGTTGCACTTGACTAGCAATGCGGTGAAACGATCAGTAGTCGAGACGTTATTTAAGTGAATCATCTTAGCTTGTGTAAGCTAAGGTCGGACGTTGAATATAATGATTGAAGAGGATATTCATGTGTTTCATCTTCCTTTTGTGAGCGGCTGGAAGACTTAAATGCCTCATGGGACGTGTTCATTATGGCTCATCGTAATCGCGATTTGTCTTCAAGGATCTAATATGAAGGTGGAGAAATCGTCAGTTTGCTCTAATTATGAATTATTCAGCTGTGAAGTTAAGAAGAGTATTTGTCTTTGGATAGCTGATCGACGACTATAAGGACGATGTCCTTCATCAATGGAAGCGTTGTGGACTTACATATATAGGGGCTGTGAAAAAATGGTGAATGCGAAATTGCGAAGTTGCGAAATTTTTGTAAAACACTTGTAAATAATCTGTACTTTCTCGTAAAGTGAACTTAACCTATCCACAGCACACCGATACACATTTCATTTTCGTGAAATCGTATTACACCCGCAATATATAACAACAAGGCATGAAATTGACTATTTGGTAACAAAATTTTAACGAAATTGTGAAATGCCTATCTAATTTAATTCCAAAATACATTAAAATTATTAGCAACGCACGAAATAACTTCCATACATCGATACGCGTCGTAGGGGACTGTACACAAATGGGAACAACTTTCCAGACAAAATAATAACAAAAATCACGGAGGAATGGTGGTTGGAACAAAACTTTTTACTGGCGCGCATACCAAACAGAACAGCCAGGCTGGTTACGAATTCACAGAACATCAAGTAGCGGTGTTTCGGACTTGTACATATTGTAAATAGGGCCTATGTACATATATTTCATAAATGTGTGAAGATTGTCTCGTGCAAGACTGTGATTAGTGTTACCTGGACACACGTGCCCAGTTTTGAATTTCCCGCTCTCGGGTGGCTATATTGGACGTACATTTTGGTGTGAGTTGGCATCATTGTCATTGCCAACTCTTAGGTTGGTGTCCCTGTTCCAGCAACAAGAGGACAGTCTACAACTCAACATGGCGGTGAGTGGTCGTGTCGGTGGACTCGTTCGCCAAATAATTTTAAATCGTTAAGTAAATGTTACATCCATTTAGTTTACAGTCCTTTGTCTCGTTCATGTAACATTTTTTGGTCCTCCGGGCCGGATCT
>PNEQ01006368.1:0-14412 GCA_003012365.1 Medauroidea extradentata
AAGTGAAGTTTAGGCCAAGTGACTGTTAGGGCAAGTGACTTTAGGTCAAGTGACTTTTAGGGCAAGTGACGTTTAGGCCAAGTGACTGTTAGGGCAAGTGACTTTTAGGTCAAGTGACTTTTAGGGCAAGTGACGTTTAGGCCAAGTGACTGTTAGGGCAAGTGACTTTTAGGTCAAGTGACGTTTAGGTCAAGTGATGCTTAGGGCAAGTGACTGTAGGACTGTACGGAAATTTTAGGGCAAATGACTTTAGGGCAAATGGTTTTTAGGGCAAATGACGCGCTTCGAAGCATTTATCATTCACCTCCCACAAAAATTGGCATACCTTTAATTAGTTTGATAATGAAACTCTAATAAAATTGTATCCTACAATACGGAAACATGACAGTATTCACTCGCATATATGCCCCCCATTTTTCAGAAATTTTGGACAAAAAAAAAGAAGGGGGGCCTATAGGCGGGTTTTTTTAATTAGTGGAAAACTAAACTAATGCAAAATTAACTACCGCCACGACTTATAAAACGCCACTATTCCGTTGAAATTCAATAGATGTTGCCAGTCCCATTTGCCAGACATCGGGGCGCACTAGTACAATGTGAAGAACAGCAGCAGCTGGTGACTGCGAACGTTGGCCACAAGGCGACTGGCAAGTTATGCGGTAGCTACATATGGAGCGTAGGAGGAAGGTGGGAGAGAGAGAGGCGAGTGGCGTGACCTACCCTCCCTTGTGTCAGCCAGCCAAACAACCAGACAATGCAAGAGGGCCTTTCCCAGGGTTTCCCCTCCCCATCTACATTACATTTACTCCCTTTTTTTACTCTACTTACATTCATTTACCATACCTCTGAATTATTTACAGCTATCTTGTGGCATGGCATTTTGACATGTGCACTACCTTAGTTGAAAAGTTTACGGTAATGACATTATGATACGTAACATTTTAACACTTTAATACAAACACATTTCACCACCTACAGGCACAATATGTAGTTACAACAATAGGGAATATTTACATAGTACATATGTAATCATCACACACGTCATTCATACATTATCGGAGTCTACTCCCCCTCCTCGTCAACGTTGTTAGGACCATCGGCGTCACACTCACTTCTGCTGTTTTCCCTGCAGTTCCTCTACACTTTATCGTCTTCCTTGCCATCTAGTGTGTAGGATATGCCAATCACCTAGTTTCCAAGGGAATCGCAACCCATGCAGCAAGTATCCACTTGCACAGAGTTGACAAAGAAACACTCTTCATTCTTTCGGTTGGTGTCAACGCATGTTCGGCAGATTGCATCCGTTTGCTGTACTGCCTACTGAAGTGTGTTTTGAAGGACCTGTTCACAACGTCAAGAGGTTGTAAAATCTTCGTCAAACCTCCGGGTATATTGACAAGATCACAACTCTCTTCTCTAACCCTCTTTTTCACCTTTGGCCTGTGAAGCTGTCCAACATACATATTCATAGAGCTTTGGCGCAAGAGACCACCTGGCCGCACATTCCAAACCTTGTTGAACTAGTCGACAACCAAGTCTTCGGTCATCCACCCCCTTATCTGTATGCGGACAAAAATACCTTTCGGGGTTATTTCCTTTGGCATAGTCTTTCTGGCAAAGATAACAGCGAGAGTTTGCAGTCGTCAGCTGTAACCGAAAGTATGACTATGGAACACTCGTTTCTTTGCACCAGTCCTGAAGGAAATGGATCTCTCGCCCACTGAATTTACCGTTGTTATCGCCGGCATGTCGAACCAAACAGGTGTTTCATCAGCGTTGCAGATCTGGGAAGCATGTATTGGTGCTGCTTTCATATAGCACATAGTGCTGGAATGACAGCCTTTTCTCTTAGAACTGCTCTGACAGTTTCTGTGAAATTATAGTTCACCATTGAGAAATCTTTCCTATTCATGAAATGGCGAATCCAATCATAGCTCTCACGGAATTCGTTGTGCAGAATATTTCTTCATCTGGCAATTTGGTTTGCCTCGACTTGTATAATTTTCATTGTCATGGCACATACCGATTTTTCTTGTGTCCATTATGTAGGTATAAACATCAACTTCGGGGTACTTGCATTTTCCTCCGTGGAAGGCACGTTTATTATTTGGCGCCACCTTCAGTTTTTCACGGTCGCTAACCCAACGCCTGACACATTTTGCATCCACGCTAAATTTCCTCGCGGCAGCATATTTACTGTATTCTGTTACGTAAGCTATGACCTTTAACTTAAACTTGGCCGTGTAGCTACACCTTTTTCCACTAATTTCCACGTTTATATTAACGAAACAAGGTACTGTATCGTACAATATCACTCTAACACTACATCAATGCAACTCTGAAAACAATTATAGCGTAACTCTGCCCGAGCCCTTGAACTGTGGCAACACCATGTCTGTGAAATGTAGCAACACTGCGTTGGCTGTGAATCACAAGGCATGCTATTGCCAGCCAGAGCTCTTGCTGTCTACCGTTAACTCTATGCACTCCTCACTGCCCTTCTCCACCATCCTATTTCTATTCCGTACTACCTGAACACACACACAGCTTGCACGTGGCTTCCTTACAGTTCAGTTTTGAGAGAGGAAAGCAGACTGCAGTAACTGTGCTAGCATGTCCCGCCTCATTATCAGTCCTACTGAGAGCGAACAAACTTCAATACCAGTCTGTGCACAACTAAAATCACCTCCCATACTAGCTCACAATACATGGAATGTGATTTATTGCATGCCAAACAACCCTACCATCAGAGAAACCTAGAAAACACATTTTTTAATTTTTTCTCAAAAATCTTTTTAAAAAGAGAGAGGTGGCCTATACAGGCAGAGCCTATATGTCAGTAAATGCAATATTCATTTTGATGTGCGTTTTAAAGTGAGTGAAATCTGCTGATGACAAACATAACATTAACAAACTACGCATTTCCGAGAAACAAACAATTGCTTCGAGTTGCGTTAGCGTAAATTGCCACAAAAAATTTTAAGTTGGCATCACAGATGCATAGCAACTTTTTTTGACTTAATTTTTTTATAGCGATATCACACTTTTTGGTGTTATTGGTATCATAAATTTAAAATGAATACAATATGAGCATAAAGACAGAAACGAAAGCCAGAAGATCATAGACTACGACTGAAAGTAGACGGGACAAAAATCAATAGCTCGAATGTCACTGCAAAAAGACTGCTTGTGCTTTTAGTTCACTTTTCCATCACTTTGATCCCAGCAAGTCTTTGTCTTTGACAAGGTATTTTATGGACACCCTAACAGTCTCGTTAAAAAATTAAAACCATAAAAGTTTTCTAATGAAGACACAAAATTGGAACTCAAAATATCTTTTATTTTACTTTTATTTGATATTGTAAAAATACCTTAAAATTTTTTAGCTGGCTTATGAAAATAAGCCACAGGAAAGTCTTAACAATGCAAGAAACTGTGAAAAAATATGTGGCTTATTTCTGGAGTAATACAATACCAATTTAAATACAGAATCCCATATTGCTTTTATTATTGAAAAACCAACCGTGTATTTTACAAATAATTTGAAAAAATTACACATATAAAACTCCTCAATAACAACCAGTTTTATTACGACCACTTCTCTCTGTAATAACCCTATTCTCGGGAACAGATTGGGTTCATTATAAGGAGATTTTACAAACAAAAGATATACATTTGCAGTATTAAGTTGCAATGCAAATAGCATCTGTTACAGTCTTTATAATTTGACAATGAGCAATTTGTAATGAGGCAATGAGCAATTTGCAGTAACGAGACATTTATTTACAACAGCAAAACAATAATGCTTTTAAACTATTTCATGCGAACTACTGATATCAGTGCCAAGCATGTGAAGTTCATCAGTGTGTGAATAATCCTTACTAGAGATATTGGTAGTTGATAAACACTTTATACACAAGACGTAAGTCTAAGAATACATCACATTCAAGTACATTATCAGTATCATTTGGCATTCCACAGCACAACTTTCTATTAGTACATATTTGATATACCACAGCGTAACTTTTTGTTACATATTTGACATTCCACAGCTTAACTTTATTACATATCTGACATTCCACTACACAACATTCTGTTTCCTTTAACAGAGCTGAGTACACGAACAAGCTTCATGTTAACAAATATAGAGCAGTGAGTTGAACAATCATTACTGATTCACTTGGCTAGGGCACTTTGAGCCTGGCTGACCCGTTCCAGTTTCTCGAAATGTTTCTTTGCATTTCTAATGTTGATCAGCGTTGCCTCTGAAGCTATAAAAAGAAAAAAAAAATGCTTCAGTTCTCTTCATTAAAGCTACAAACTTAAGCCACAAAATAAATTATGCTAACAGAAGCGACAAGGGAAGCTTTTTCATTGTTGTTATCGTACCAGCTCAGCTCTCAGAGCGTACATGAATGCCAAGTGGATTTGAGTTAATGGTTTATATAATAAATTGTATTGTTTGAGACATTGTAATAATACTGTATATTAATGAAATATTTTGAAACTGTAAATGATACAATTTGAGGTACCATGTCAGATAACAACTACGGTAACTCTATTAGAAGCTACATAAAGAAGATTTATTATCTTTGTTATTGTACCAGCTCTTGGGGCATAAAGGAAAGTTAACAAAGCCATGTGGAATTGAGTCATTGTTTTAAAGATGCACTTATATTTTAAGAAATACTATGTTTTGTTTGTATCTTAATTAAATATTAATAAATTATAAATGTGACATTATTTACATGTTAATTTCCTCACATATATTAAATAGTTCTTTCAAAACTTAATAATTAATAACCAAACATCCACGAACTCTGACACCAAGGCAATCCAATAAGAAAACTAATACGATAAAAACCACGTCCTGTCGCTTCTGTTACTACTTATTTATTCTGTGCTTAAGTCGTCAGAAATGAACTTCCCTTTCCTCCATGTCACAGATACTTGTGCATGAACATAAATACTGTATGTGCAGAGGTAGAGCAATATACACACACAAGTAGCATAGGAATGTACAAGTGCATGCATTAAAGCAGACATGTATAAACATATACATACAGCCAATAAATTACTGAACATACACATTTAAGTAAAAAATGCTGGACAATGGGGGAGGAAAAAAAACACTTGCAGGATTACGGGTCTTTCATTCTGAACTGCGGCAACTCATCAGACATGTTATGAGTCCAATGTTTGAATGGTGACCGCTACCTGAAATAGTGAGCATGGATTGTAGTGTTATACCGTATTTGCCGGCACATAGGACGACCCCGCATATAAGACGAGTGAGTCATGGTTTTGAAGGTACAAAATCTTAAAAAAAAGTAAACTAATAATTTTGAAATTCCTGACAGAAAAATATTATTTTCCTTTGCCAGAAACATTAAAAACTTAGCTTAAGTATTTTTAATGCATCTATTACCATTATATAAACATCATAGGAGACACATACATGAATAATATTGGCTACTACTGCCCTCCGGGCGTCCAAGAGCCAAGGAAATGCACGGCAGCGGCACACGTGGCTGGCGACATCATCAGTTGCCGGCAGCTGTGCGCAACTTGGCAATGCCAGACTGTGGCACGCGCACACTACATGGCAATGCCAGGCTACAACTGCTTGCAAGGTCATCAGATTCCTGTGCACTGTTGTCTGCCAGCCTAGCACTACACACATGAATGTGTGGTACGGTATCTAGATACTTGTTTTCTCCGCCCGAGAGTTGTGGGCTGGCGAGACAAAGGACCGAGGCACATGCTCCAGCTGCATCGATTGCCGCTTCGCTGCTAGGTAAACATGTCCTTTGTTATGAATGACTCATTAAAATTTTGTACTGTAAATTTTATTTTAAAAAAACGAGGCACTTGTTTTCATTTGTAATGAAAAACGCAATTCCTTGAAACATCATACAACTCCACAGCTTACAGCTTAACTTTCAAACTATTTTAGGTTACCAAAAATTTTTGCAACTTCATATAAGACAAGTAGCAATTTTTGAAGGCCGAAAGTATGTATGTAAAAAATAGTCATCTTATAATATTCCGGCAAATACGGTAGCTCACATCAGAATGAAAATGTAAATAGATGGCTGGCTACTTTAAAGAATATGTATCTCTAGTATGTTGGAAACTCTGCCTTCAAGTTTTAGCCAACAGAAAACCTCAGCGAACACAAATATTAAACAGCTATAACCAGAGTTATGTTATTTACACTCAATCTTTATTGTTATTTAGAAGTAACCTATATTAAACGTGCAAACAGAACTGGAAGAAACTGTGGTCTAGTGACCATAATTGTAGCAGTCGTGCAGTGTTTGTCGTATATTTCAAGTGTTGGTGCATATGCTACAGTAGTGGTCTTGTTACTGCTGAAATAAGTTAATAGCAAAACAAAACGCTAAACTTTTTATTGCTCTACCTTGCAAAATGTTTCAATAGAATCCATAATACTTAATCATACAGTACTTTCTTACATTTTCGGTAAGCTGCTACAGACTGAGTAGTAAGAAATTATGTAATTGCATATTGTCAGAGTAGATTCAGTAAAAGAGAACTTATAAAATTTCATTAAGTACAACTTTGAAGTCCACCCAAGACTTATTCGGACATTACTTTACTTCATAATATCACTCGGCAACAGCTTTAGATATTCTGGTTTACAATCAAAAACATGTTACTTTAAATATGGCTTAACAGCTTTTGTAGAACATTTTTTGTCTGTCTGTACTGTAAAAGGAAAATACTGCTAGGGTACTTTACACATTAGGGGAAGGCGGGACGGATAGGTGAGACATTTTATTTTAAAGTTGACCGGAAGTATATTTCCTACACTTGAAGAAATTATGTATGTTTGAGCGTATTCCAAAATCATCAACCCTTCATGAAAATAACAAGTGCCATCCTCTTACTACTTACAATGTTTTTTTAGCCATAAACTTGTTTTTGTATGCTGTATTTTTTAAAAAGAGGTCCTCTACCAAAGTAACTTAAGAAATTTCAAATTAACCACTGAATACATAGTGTTTACAAACTTACATATCATCTCCAAAACCAGTAACACCCCAACACATATCTCAGTTATCTTCTGTCCAAGGGTTGCCTACTGTAAAACACTGGTGAGTGCCATAAAATTTTGTAATACAATTTTTCCAGTTTTGTCTTGTTTGACCAAATAAATAGTAGCACTGTAAAACCCCTACAAATGACAACTGTGTGCTAAAGTTATTAGCAAAGCAATTTTTGTTAATTACAGTAAAACCCTCTTAAGAAGTTACCTGCTTAAAAAGTTTTGCACCTAGTCTGTAAGAGCACATGTAATTTAACCCTTTAAAGAAGTTTCCCTGGTTAACAAGCATAATTTCTTACTGTCCAATCACAAATGTCTTGACGCAAAAATTCATAAATTAACTGTCAAACAGAAATTGCTTATCATCACCACTTTACGCTAATAGAGGGTTGCATAAGTACTTACAGGTGGCACTTGCAGATAGAAAACACATACACACAGATGGACAAATACATTTCTCCGCAGAAGCGCGGTCACAACGTTTCGCCGACTACATCGGCTTCATCAGGTGAAGAGTGGAGACACAGTGAAGTCTGTTGTCCGAAGTCTATTGTCTTCACTCGTACCTGATTAAGCCGATGTACTCGGCGAAACGTTGTGACCACGCTTCCGCGGAGAAATTTGTTCGTCCATCTGTGTGTGTGTGTACGTGTTTTCTATCTGCAAGTGCCACCTGTAGGTACTTGTGTAACCTTCTATTTTTAAAAATTGTAATTAGTAACCTAACGGCTTTTCCCAACATTGTCCTATTTTATGCTAATACAGTAAAATTCCGCTGATGCGACTCCCCTCTGATGCATCCTTTCTGTTTATACGACCCTATTTTAAGAAACAGTAAAAAAATATGTCTTTTATACTTTGTTGGTGCTATGTGTCACATTTGTCTTGGCAAGGGCTGTACTGCAAGCAGGCAGGCATATCACGGCTAAAAATAGATACCACCCCCTCCCTCGACTGTCCGCTAACCAATACCGGTAAACTACCGCACCACCTGATAGCATCTACGCGCACATCTATTGCCGTCCAGGTCCCGTGCCTTTTGTCTTGCGACTCGTTAATGCGTTAATGTGATCTTGCTCATTTGTGGATACGGTACTCTCTCTTATTGATTCGGATTTCTCTTGGTTCTTATTAGTTACTGTATTTGTTGACAACTTTTTAAGCTTTGTTTCTTGGATGCCGATTTGGTTACAATGCTGGTTTGATTTTGTGAATAATTGTTGACGACATACACATTTTATTTTTGGATTTCGACTTGGTAACATTGTTGGCTTGATTCTGTGAACGATCGTTGACGACACTCACAATTTTACACAGATTTTGATTTGGTTACATTTTTGACCTGATTTTGCAAATTATTGTTGACGATCGAGACTCAATTTTCAACTTACACAAACTCGTGAATTCATGAAAATGAGTGAAAAGCGAGCCAGTGTGTCGCTCATGAAAAAATACGAAATTATTCACGAAGTGAATAAAAATACAGTTTCAAAGACGAAGATTGCGCAGCAATATGGCATCCCAAAGTCTATTCTCTTCACGATTCTCAAAAAGAGAGAAGAAATTCTAAATGCAGTACAGAAGGAAGGCCACAATGTGTAATTGAAAAATTTAAGGGGTGCGACGAACAATAACTTAGAGCAAGCTATGTTGGGGTGGTTTGGTGAGCTGAGAGCTCAAAATATGCCTGTGAGCGGACCAATGATGTTGGCAAAGGCGGACGAATTTGCATTGAAGTTGGGAATAACAGACTTTAAGCGTTCAGTCGGGTGACTAAATAGCTTCAAGACTCAACACGGAAAATCCAGCCGAAAGTACGTCGGTTTATCCTAAGTCGGTGAGTGAGTGGTTTGCCCTTGCTCCAAAACGTCCTCAGCCGTTACCAGCCCCGAGATGTTTATAATGCAGATGAGCTGGGAATGTCTTATAATCTCTAACCAGATCGCACTCTTTCGGTGAAAGGGGACACATGCAAGGGTGCAAAAAGGAGCAAGGAGCGCCTCACCGTCCTTCTGTGCTGCAACATGGATGGCAGTGACAAAATGAGGTCCCTTGTAATAGGCAAATATAAAAAACCGAGAGGTTTCAATGGGAATATTCTTCCTTGTAACTATGATTTCTCAACAGGAAATCATGGACGGATGCGGCAGTTTTTACGAAGTGGATTCGCAGATTTGATGCCAAGATGGGTGTCATGAACAGAAAAGTCAACCTCTTCGACAAAAATTGCCCCGCACATCCCGTGCTCAATAACTTCAGTAATATCAAGCTGGTGTTCCTACCATAGAACGCCACTAATCCAGCAGGTGAAGCTGAAGTTCCGAGAAATGCTTGTGCGGAGCATGGTGCTGAAGCTTGACATCGGGAAAGATATGAAGTGGGACGTCTTTAGGGCAATGGAAGCGATTGTGGCCAGTTGGAAGACATTAAAACCAGCAGTAATCGCCAACTGTTTCTGACACGCCCACTTCGTCACACCAGTCGACGAAGATGCTGCCGTCCATGTGCCTCTCGCTGCCGCCAACCCTGAAAACCCCCACGACCCACCAACAGTGGACGCAGAGCCCCAGCCGGGCCCCTCGACGGAGCCGCAACCTCAGATGTACACTCAGGCATACAACGACGAAACGTGGCAGCAATTGAACCCAGACTGCACGTTTGCAGAGTTCGCGACAGCAAGATGACGACATTGTAGTTTGGGTCATGCTAGACGATGTCGATGACGTCCAGGGGCAGGAGCCGAGCAACGAAGAGGAAGAAGCAGAAGAGCCCGAAGTTGCGCCGACGACGAAAGACGTCCTCAAAGCTGGGGACGTCTATGAATACATTCTGAGGTGGCATGGAGCGAGTGATGCTGCGTGGTCCCAGTTCAGACCATTGAAATAGTTTGTGGAAAATGCCTTCATGAAAAAAAAAGTAGGCAACAATTGTGGACTTTTTTAAAAAGTAGGGCGGTGTAAGCTAATTTTTTTTTGTTTATATTTCTGTTTAATTTTGTTTGTTTTACGTCTCATCGGCGTTAACTTTCATTAGAGACTTTCGCCTCACACACAAACACACACAAATGCAGCAGCTTGATTAGGAAAATGTACAGACAACAAATCTGTTGAAACATTCACTTTAGCCTGAGATATTTAATATGTCAACAAAGTACGGTAAGTGATCATGTTTAATTAAGCCTACACATCGTAGTTTATTCTTTCCACTTTTTTTAGTATTCTTCTTTCACATGTTGCATGTCCATACATACTTTACCGTTTGATTTCATTTATTGTTTACATCCACTTCACATGTGTCTGGTGTAATTTCTCATTAAGTAAAACGGAAGCAAAATGTAAACACGGTTACGGTGAATGACGGACGCGTACTAGCGACTGGCAGAGGTGGACTGGCGAGTAGATGCGTGCGCAGCCAGCAGCTCCCTCCCCTTCCCACCCTTACTTGCCCTCCTCGCATTCCATCTAGTCAGCTGGAAGGACCGGAGTAATCAATATCATGGCTCGCCAGACCATCCGCCACGCATCGCTATTGTGTCACGGAACGCAATCTTTTAAATGCCAGTGTAATGCAGCACACAAAAAAGTTAAAAAAAACCTTTAACAAAAACTTATAATTTCCAAACTAAATTGTCTTATTTTTCTATATAAAGTCAACGAAAATGGACAAATCGCACTGTGTTGAATTTTTTTTGGTCAAAGGGACCTCCTATATGGCTTTCTGGGGTATCGTTTTTTTCGGGTGACATCTGGCTATTTAAACACTGTAATATTAAATTTAAAAACTTGTTTTTTTACACCATATATGATTTGAATACGAACTCTATGCGAACAATGGTGATTTTTTAATGTATTTGGGTATGGGGGGTCAAAGTTGGCCCAAAATGGGCCAAATTTTCTCTATTACGACCTTTCCGTTTATGAGTCCGTTTTTCTAGGAACCGTGAGGGGTCCCATCAGCGGGATTCTAGATTCTACTGTAGTGATATAATTCACACATTTAATACACTCGTTGGGAATAATTTAAAATGCAGTACATCTAGTGAACTTACAAACCAACCACTGATTTTAGAGAAAAGTCAAGTCAAACTTCTTATTCCACTATTAATATTTAGTTTGAAGACAGTCTAATTCTGCAGCAGTCATGTAATGTTGTGGTGATCAAGAAACCAATACAAAATCCTGCAGTGGACTGTTAATTACTATACTTAGCTGGTGCTATAAGGTTTCTCATTACTTTTGACGCAATAAATAATTGTATCTGTACTTCTTGCTGTTGTCATAAGCATCACATGCAAATCTTAAATTAACTACAATTTATTAAACTGAACTTGTTATTTCCCATTAAAGAAGTTTGAACATAGTTTTAATGCAATTTTTGAGTTTTAAGGGGGAGGGGGGATCTCAATCTGCTTGATTCAGTAACAGTGAGCACACTGCTATAGTAAGGGCCAAAACCAGAACCATAACACCTCATTATAACAGGATTCTACAGTATAACTACATAGTATTCTTTACAGACTTTCTGAAAGGAGGGCGAAAGGGAACACAATAACGTACTGTACTTACGGATGAGGGGATCTGACATTACGACCATGACATAAGTGTTGGAAGTGAAGATGTCTATGAAGGCAGATATCACTGAGTTGCGAACCTCCATACTCTGAAATTGTGCAGCCAGTTTGCTGCAACATGCAAAAGAAAGGAGTAACAATTAGTTCAGGTGCTTAACAGTCAGTTTAATTTTAATTTGTATGTTTAGAATGAACTTTAATTCAGATACAGTACCAACAATTTAAAATTATTATTAGACTGCACAAACATTCAGTGCATGTCCGTACTTTTTTTTTGTAAAAAATAAATTATAACATGAAGTCGTAACGAAAATCAAATGCTTCTCAAATGTTTGTTTAAGTGGCCATTGACACAAATTTTAGTTTAGTTTATACTGAGGGTAGGCGTCAATTTTAGTTTCACAAAACTTAAAATAAAAAAATTTAAAAAAATTTTTTTAAATTCTTTAACTTTCCACTTTGTTAAGATAAAATCATCATCTTGCAACACTATTAAATTATATATGATACTCCGCTGCCAAAACTGTTCAGTTAGTGAAATCTATTTAATACAACTTGAAAAGATGAGTATTTTATGGACCTTAACTGTGAGGCCTTCAGAGACGATGAGGTAGGGGTGTGCGATATGTCGACATGTCGAAGTCAACATCGACATGTAACACATGTCGATGTTTCAACATTTATCTGATAATATTTTCGATATGTTGATGTCGATACGTGTCAAAGTCGACATGTGTCGGGGTCGACATGTATCGAGGTTGACACATGTGTCGCGGGTCGACATATGTGTCGAGGGTCGACATATGTGTTCAGGGTCGACATGTGTCGAGGGTCGACATGTATCGAGGTCGACGCACGTGTCGAGGCCGACGTATATGTCGAAATCGACATATGTCGTGGGGTATTGGCTTTCTGTGCATATGCGTGTGACAGGATAGGGCTCGCTACGTCTTCATATTACTTTATTTACCTCTGTTCGCTTTCAGCACACGTGTGGGCTGGGGCCTGGGAACTGACGCCAAGAAAGTATCCCACACATTTTTCCTAATCAAAGTAAGGCGGGTCCAGTCCAGTCCACGTGTTCGCAGTCTCTTGCTTCAGCTTCATCTTTGTCCTCGCATCGCGTCGCGTGTAATGAGCTACGTTCGGTTTAATTCAGCGTTGTACCACTAACTTATAGCATAATTTTTATTGAAAGTTACAACTATTTTCCGTGACGTTCATATCGTCATGACGAATGAAAGTCATGAGACGAAAGTTGTTTGTGTTGATGTAAATGATTGTGAGATCATACACGAGTCTACCACTACCGGCGGGAGTCCGTATTAGAACTTTATCATAATATTTAAAAGATCAAAAGGCCAAGTATATATATATAGTGTGGACACGTTGTCAACGGCATTAAGGGCACCCACCACCCAGGTATTAGAAGCTGAAAAACTATGGAGCTGTAAGGTTGACCTTGAAGCGCGCATCAAATGCAGCGACGCTATTATGAGCAACTAAGTTCAGTGCAGGTCGCAATCTGAGTTTCACATACATGCGGTTAGTACATTTTGAAATACGGACGTCTGAAAAGCGCGTTTTTACCCATGTTGGAGGGCTTAGAAACAGTGTTTTTAATAAGCATGGTGTCTTAATAATGAGGTTCCTACCTTGTCTGGTGTTTGTTGTCTTTTCGTATGTTAGTACAATGGGCACATGTGGAATACTCCGTAGAAAAATCCTGTTTACAGACACACTGCAATGCATTTGAAGCGTGTGATAGGCGGTCGCCTTAAGGGGATTACCGCCAGCATAAAATCGCATCTCAAATCGAAACATCCGCTTAGTTTATTTCAAATTTCATGCAATCGTAGAAATAATGACGCAGATTTCACCATTTCGCAAGAACCTGGTCCATCTATAAGGAATTTCAACTGAACTGAAAATATGTTATTAAAAATAGTTTTTTTATTTAGCTTTTCTGACAGATTATTTATATTATAAGAATAAACATGAAACTACGTTTTTTTTTTTAATTCATGCTGTAAGCTAGCTAAAATAGTGTTAGTGTTTCAAGCGAAAAGGAACGAAAACCTGCGAGCTAATTGCTAATTTTAAGGCTGCTAACTGTGCACATGTAATGTTTCATTTTTAGCTTATAAAATGTAATGTGAAGTGAAAGTGAAAATTTGAGACTCCCTTTCTTTCAGTTTGAGTAAATTTTATAACTGTATTATAATACCAGCATTTTTGTTTTTGCCTTCTCTTAGACCTGTAACAGTAAATTAATAAATTGCATAAGATTTATGACTGCTTGTAAAATTTAAATCAAGCAGTTCGCACTATACGCTTAGAATAGGTTTGCAAGTACAAATGAAATTTACCCTCATAAATTTGGTATAGCAGTAAAATACCTACTGGTCATGGGTAATGTTAATATTTGATGTTCATACTAACTGCACGGTCACAGATTTGCCCGCTACTATTTTTCTTAAAATTCGCAACCTTATTTTATTCTTGAAATAGAAAAAGAAGCAGGACACATTACCTAATACGTAACTGTTTATCATATTATGATAATCACTATCGTGGCATTGTCTGCAATTATTTTATTTCAAGTGTTTTGGTAAACCAAACGAAATAGTGGGAAGCTGTGTCTAACTTGTGCGTACCCTACTTCGCACACTTTTTAAAATTAAATACATTATGGAATTTTCAAACAAAAAAGAAAATAAGACACAGTTCTTAATGCAGTAAAACCCCTCCAAAGCGGAACTCGGCAATA
>PNEQ01006369.1:0-14413 GCA_003012365.1 Medauroidea extradentata
AAGTGTCCAAACTCACCCGAAGTGTCCAAACTCACCCGAAGTGTCCAAACTCACCCGAAGTGTCCAAACTCACCCGAAGTGTCCAAACTCACCCGAAGTGTCCAAACTCACCCGAAGTGTCCAAACTTACCCGAAGTGTCCAAACTCACCCGAAGTGTCCAAACTCACCCGAAGTGTCCAAACTCACCCCAGGTGTCCAAAATACCCAAGGTGTCCAAAATACCCAAGGTGTCCAAAATACCCAAGGTGTCCAAAATACCCAAGGTGTCCAAAATACCCAAGGTGTCGAAAATCACCCTGCTTATGGTAACTTATGAGAATAATACGTTAAATTAAAATGAGCACCCACAGATGAATTGTTCTTTGAATGCTTATATTTTTAACGAACGTAACTCACCCTATTTGAGTAGTTCTAGCATAAAATGTCAGTTCAAGCTCTGCTGGCTTGGGCAGACAGCCACATTATGGGACATTCAGGATAAAGTGAGCACTAAAGATTTAACCTTTCAAAAAATCACTAGCCATTGCTGCAAATAATTCAACACTGACAACAGTTACATTAATGCTTATACAGTTGACAGCGAACTATCGAATGGAGTTCCGTGTATTTTATATTTAAATACAACATTACTGAAAGAATATCAAAGTGAATCGACGTCTCCGTGTTTAATATACTTTAAAATATTTATGATATTATTGACATACCTACTGACTGAATAATTTTACTTAATTAGCGCCAGCAGATAGTGATGTATCCGGGCCGTCCAACTTCAACAGTCGTTAGCGAATTGCATCTTGCGCTCCGCGCTGTTGACGTAGTTCAAAATTCCACCAACTGGTGGCATCAGAGTTAGGTATTCGCTGCTTAGCTTGGAAACGTTGTGTTTGCCCGTTGTGCAATAAATATGGGTTTATGATAAAACACATTTAAAAGTATTAGAACTGACTGTTTTCTGAATGGTAATCCGTAAGTTATGTCTTACTATCGCCAACATGAGTATATTGATTTAGAAACAGAATTTTTTTTTTGTTTTACGCACTAAGAAAATACGTCGTTGTTTTTGCGTGCGTCGTCATTCATGGCAGTATAACTGAACGGAATTTGAATTCTTAAATTGCGTGTTTCATTATGACGTGTTTTTTTTTGTGGTTGTTTTGAGTTACAAATTCGATTTGAAAGTGTACATATTTACGAGATTCGTAACGGCAATAGTGCGGGTCTTATAAATTAGAGTCGATGCAACAGAAACAAGTATTAAAATACGTTAACACGCAGGTATTTATAACAAAATTACTATTGGTCATAAATTGTACTCAATACCCGTGTATTTAGTGAGTAGATATTATTGATAATGTTTTCAAGTCAGTGTAATGTAGATGTAAACATTGTACAAGACTATGTAAATTAAAGCACGTGGAAATGTTTATGTTTACATGCGGCGGAACGGTATAAACTGGCAGAGAACAGAAAATAATCCGGGCTTTTTTGAGTGCTCACTTTATCCCGAATGACCTATAGAAGAGGGAAGTGCCCGGACTAGCACCAAGGAGGTGGAAATACCTCCAGAGGGTCTCACGTAGCGAGGCCAAGTTGAATATTGAGGCTGGCTAGCGGCGACTACAGCGATAAGGGCGGAGTTAACGTGTCGTGTGCTGGGGCTACTTGTCGCGGCGATACACGCACATGTGAGCCGTCGACCCCGACGACCTTCAGCCGTGCCAGCTTTCTTACAAGTACTGACCTGTGCCACGCTTCACCCACAGACAACACAAGCTGAATGCTTCCTGCCTCTAGGCCATGGCCGCTTCCTTCCGAAGCCTATGTTTCCATTTCTATGTTAATAAGACCTTAACGGCATGTGCCAGGGTTTCTCGGCTATCAAGATAACTGCTTTTTTTTAAATCTCAGACGAGGGTCGGTAACGTAAAATTACTCCGTAACTTTGTTGCTAATCGGTTTTACTATGTAATGTAGTGTTTCTACACAACTTCTTTAAAGAGTTTAGCTAATTTATCAACCAGCATAATGTATGTTGTCTCGACAAAATCAGGGTATGTAGCTTAAACCAGTTGTGACAAAAGTTACAGGAAAATTTTACGATATCGGCTCCCGTTAATGGTTTGAAAGTAATTAACGTCAAAAATTTAAAAACTCGAGCCTAAGTCCTTGAGGACACATCTTGCCAAGCTCTTCAAACGCAGTAAAGTGTATTAGGAAATTAGTTTCTATGTGACAAAAAGTAAACACACATCAGACAAATACGTAATGTCACTATTAAGACACCAAGCACTAAATAGATATATGCGAAATCAGTTGTAAAAATGCACTGAACTTATCACAAATGTATAAATAAACTTACATAGCAACCACGTAAAGTCCCACAGTAAAAGTGGCTCAGCGGAAACTTTGCACGCTAGTACAGTGCTGGGCACAAAGTGGCGATGCAGCACTTGTTGCGCACGTAACTGTAGCTCTTATAACTCATTCGCTTCTGAGTCTCCAGTTCGTTAGCCTGTGTGCAAAAGACGAGTCTGCGGTAAGAACTGTAACACGCGTGAAGGAAGCAGCATCTTGCAGAATTTTGTGAGTGTATCATAAGACGCCGTGGCCTGTTTGTAGTTTAATAACGTATATTTCAAGCTGAAGCAACTACAGGAAATACTTTTGTACGGTGCATAAACTGCAATAATGTTACGTGACAAATTTTTACTTTCACCAAATTTAACAATTTTAGGATTTATACACTTCTTCACATATAAAGCTATTGAGGAGAACTTAGAAAGTCTTACTCCGCAGTTTTGTTCTCCTTATCCCCACTATTTCTCTCTGTATGAACATTCTGCAGACGTAGCCATTTTTTCATAGTAAAACAAATCAAAGCAAATTTATTTTTGATATAATCTGCAAATCTTCCAATGTTTTGCATTCACAACAATGGCGCTTATGTACCGATATGGCAAAAAAACTGAAATTCGATAAACTGTTGCTATCATCCATAGCCTGCATATATATATATATATATATATATATATATATATATATATATATAAGCTGTGCAGGGAAGTGTACTATGTCACTGCCACCTGAAATTTTAAGAACAGCCAGCTACTTATTCCACAGAATGTGAACCAATATGCACATCTCTGTTTGGGTTACCAGTCTAGAAAATAGAGTAGCAGATGATTGTTAGCTAGCATACAGCTATCAGCTAGCCTGCCATAAGCCACCCGAGCAACGCTGTACACTACCGTCACTCCATCGTCAGATGTTAAGATATGCTCAAAGAGAACCACACAATAGTTGACCGGCAAAGTAGTTAACCCACGTCAAAAGGGACAACTAAAACACTTTGGTTTCTGAATGTTTACCTGTTCTGTGCTCGTGGCGTGCTCGCTCCACGCCCCAGCTCGCGTCGTAACGAGCATTGTTTACATAACAGGCTCAGCCCGTGTAACGTGTACTACGCCCACTGTTTATGCATGGCATGCTCTTGCAAGACACAAAGCAAGCTGCCTATCCGTTTAATGTACAGACGTAGGTCTAATAAGAACAGATGACTCAAGCCTGGTGTTTGTATTCAACCCTTTTTCATCTCTACCTAAGCAAACATATTGTTTTTTAAGAACTTCAGAACAGAAAGTCTACATAATTACAGACTAATTTACAGGAAAAAATATCTTATATTACATTCCGAGAAAAACTCTAAATTAAAATGTTTTAGTACCCTACAATGACTGGCTTTGTAACAGAAATCAAGAGCTCCAAGAAAAATATTTGAAGAAAACGTTTTTACTATTATAGGAAGGCATTGTATAAATAATATTTCATTTAAATTACAGATATGTACAACATATAGTTAAAAATGGTAGAAAATTTCAGTTTTTAACGATCTTCTAGGAATGTAGGGCCTATCAGATTTTAATTTGGCCTAAAAGTATCCATAGGAAAACGGGCGATAGCTATAAAATTGATATTTTTATATCAGTTGAAATGGTCTACGTATTTTTCAAGTGTTGATATTACAAATACGAGGTTTAAATTAATGAATCAATAGCATACTTGCACTTCTGGCGATTGAAATTATCAGAGAAACACATGTTTTTGCATGCTGATCTTTATAGGTAACTAACTTTCCAGGCATGTATCGCTAGAGCCAGTGGTTTTGGTGAAAATAATTGTGCAACAACTTGTTTCAATGTCTTACGTGCACACCTGCAACTCTGGTCCGTGGTTACTGGCAGAATATAGTAGCGCAGAGGCGTGGCTCATTTGATTGTACCAACCAGAACAATGTTACCGCCACACAACACGTTTGTGATTTGCGGGTAGGACCCCCGAGACGTCGAAAGTTAAAAACTTCCTATCACTGACCATGAAGCAGAGAAACGTGTGTTCACGTAAGGCATTGAAACAATTTGTTGCAGAATTCTTTTCACAAAAAATCACTGGCTCTATGCATCGCAAAGCCCATTAATTTGTTTAGGTTCCCTGTTCTGCCACTCAGTGAAACGTTTTTGAGCACCACGTTGTGCTCCTTTGCCCACCACCCATTTTTTTTACAAACAACCAACAATTCAAAGATTTTGCACTAAATTTTTCTGGGCATCTGCCCCTTGGCCTCGTCCCCCCCCCCCCAACAACAACTCACCAATATTTCATCGTAATCAGAACGATACAGGATCCCATACGGTACAAACGTTACGAGAAATATATTTTTTAATGGTGACTTTCAAGCATTGCATGTAGGTTTGAGTGTTCCTAATCATACCTATTTCAGCTACAGGAATATATTTAAACTCAAAGAAACCACGCTTATTTACAGAACAATGTGGAAAATCAAACTTGTCGACATTACGATGCAGAAAACTTGGAGCCAAGTTCACTTATGACAAGCAATGTTTTTAAACTTATTAATAATGCAGTCCAACTGGCATCCCAGTACTTTCTCTCCTGATGTGGGCGTTACAACCTATTGCGCCCTACTACAAAATTAATCCATTCCACACAACCGTCGGTTTAGAAAGAGAGAATTCGATGAAGTAAAAAGGTCTGCTCGACTATGTCACAGTCACTTCTACTCTTGTGTCTCGTCAATTTGCTTGCGACGACGAAGATGATAGTTTGATTCTCGGCAGGTTTACAAACATTTTTCTCATGTTGGAAACTAGCGGTAGCTGTCTTTGGTCTGTAGGTTTTGATATTTACAAGTATATGCTATTTGCACATAACGTATAATGTTACGTTGAGCACTGAACGTTGTATGTATGTATGTATGTATGTATGTATGTATGTATGTATGTATGTATGTATGTATGTATGTATGTATGTATGTGGGAATGGACCCCTCAAGTGAATCTCAATGAGAACATCCACACTACGTGCATATAAAAAAAAATCTATGTGTGTTGAAATTTTTAAATTTGAAGTCGATTTGTGGTAACTACAGCTACTTAAAGTTCGCGCTTTTAAAACGCCCGCGGAAAATTGGCAGTGACGTCACAATCCATAGTACACACGGAGCCTTGGCAAGCTAGCCTACTGCTGTCGTACTCCGGCGGAATGCCATACTACGCTTGGTCAATAAAAAACGATTTTTAAGTATGTTACGGTGGTTCGTTTAGTCAATCATAAAATATAACAAATGTTATATTTCAAATATTTCAAAAGTATTCGAGTCGGAAGTTTTATAAAAGTTTAGTGTTACGCACATTGTTATATCACACATTATCAGAGCAATATCCGAGCACTGTAATATGCGATAATACATTAAATTAACCTGTTTACTGGCGCAAACCATTACTGTATTTACATATTTAATACCCATATATGGTTACTCTCTGGGCTGATATTGGAAAACTTATGTGAGTTCAATAATCTTTCGGGTTAGTATAATATTGTTTCTCAGATTTTGCATGGAACCGTCGATTCTTTATCCAAATTTAATATCTTGTATAATCAATAGTATTTTGTATTTCATTACGGATGTTAGGTTCATATGCAATACATAAATTTATACAACAAATAATAATTCCGGGCTATTGTGTGGTTTGGTTTAGCGTACCGCGAAAAAAAAAAAGTTATTTATGTTGTTTATCAGTATAACATAAGCCTACTACAGTAATATTTACTACTAATGATGTGTTCATTAAGTAATATGTGAAGTAATTAGTGACTGAACACGCACAAAATAAACACATTTAGCCTAAATGCTAGCTTAACCATATATGACCTATTATTTTAATGTAGGTACACTATTCTACTAGATTACATAAAAAAAGTCACTTTCGCGATTCGTATTCAATTTAAATCGCCGTTTCTTCCGCACAAATATGCCATTTCAGACATCGTATTAATTTGGTTGCGAAAATGGAAAATAGAAGGTTTAAAAAATTTAATAAAACATTTTTTCATCAGACGCTTGTAAAACTATCTAATAGTATTATTTAAAAAATACATAACGTACGTGGGTTTTGAACCCGGATCCTTAAAATAGTAGCCAAGTACTATAACCAATACGCTACACTTTACCCACTGAATGACACGCTAGCTTAAGCCTTTATATGACCAGTGCTGGCCGTTATGGCTTGTGACGTGGACCAATCAAAATACGTTTTCGGTCGCCTGCTGCTTCTTCGAACTTTGCTTACTTCCTATTCGTAGACTATAGTGTTTAGAAGAAAACTTCTTTTTGGGATCTTCATATTTCTTCATTGTTAACAATATGGCAAACATTTCAATGTATTTAAAATTTCTTGCAAGGGGTCCATTGCGGTAGCATCGCTTCCTAATAGGTTGTCAACCCTCTTGGTTATTGTGTCACACAGGTTGCATAACTAGCAGGCAAATACTCGTATCCTATAAATAGAGCCCGGTAGCTTTCGCGAAAAGATTTTTGCCCCACTTTGTTTCAGTGTCTTACGTGTACACCTGCACCTCAACTTCATGATTATTGGCAGAGTTCTTTTGTGCAGAGTCATTGTTCATTTGACTATGCCAATCAGTACATGGTTAACTGTGACACATCACGTCTGTGATTTGCGGGTTTAACCTCCAGAAGTTGTATGTCAAGGCATCCAATCACTGACCACAAAGCAAAGATGCAGGTGCGCACGTAAGGCACTGAAACAAAGTGAGGCAAAAACCTTTTCGTGAAAACTACCGGGCCCTACCTATAAACCTACGGTGGACGTAATTTTATAACGGTCCGTCTGAGCATGTATTTCGTCAGGAAATATTTTTTACGAATTTTTATACGGCTGTGTTAGGTCCATAGCTATATTTTATATCAGAACAGAAGTATATATTTTTTACCGTAATAGCACTGCCAACCTTTTTAAAGTAAAGAACACTTGTTTCTAAAAACAATATTTAACAATGTTAGGCCTCATTTAATGAAAACAATGTTTAAAGCTTCTTTTTATTTGTCTCGAATTGTTTGAAAAGCTTGAAATGAACAATTTTAAAAGCAGCTTTTCAGTATATGTACCTTCATGTACGTCATATAATTAAAATTGCTTCCTTCTCATAAGACAAATAGTTTACTATCATAGTTTGTGCATGTTATAGAAATAAGTTTAATTTTCTTAACTCGCCACATTTAATATTTGTTTGTTTCTGATCACACACATTAATTTCACCAAAGATGCAGGTTCTCCTACTTGTACTATTGATGACCATAAGAAGGTGTTTTGTAAGAATATCTTAGTATTTGTATCCCAATGTACGGAACTTCCTACTTGAAGCTACGTGTAAACATACATTAGTACATGTGTACATTAATTTATAATCATGGCAGTTAAAATATCATATAAAATGTTACAGTTTTAAAATATAAATTTGGCTGCAATGAGTTTTTTATTTGAGACTTGAGCCTCTACAGGTGACGTTTAAGACTTACGTGCAAGATTTTACGGTTCAGTTATTCTTTTTTGTTCTTTTTAACTTCCCTCCCCTAGTTCCGTACAAGCTCGCCAACAAAAACCAGGCAGTAATAAGGGCGTTACTCCTTGTTGCCGGTTGTTACTAACAGGTGGTTGCAACAAGGAACTATAGTTTAAGTCATGATCTTGCATGTTTGTGAGGGATCACACTTGGCAGTAAAATGTTTCATGGAGGCTAATAAAAAGAAGGTTCGTGTATCGAAATGCAAAGGTTTGAATCAGAAGAATGTTTTGCCGCCACGCGCATATAACATTTAGAATAAAAACAGTCGACTACAAAACAGTCTACTGCAATCTAGACAAAATAAAGCTTATCGGGTTTCACGCTTGTTACACCCAGCAAGTACTAAAACATGAAACATATCTCCCTTCTGTAGGTCTAATTTATCTGTGCAGTTAAGTTTGTTCATAAACCAAAACTAAAATTGTAGACGTTACCCATGGTGGAAATCTTGTTAAATTTTTTAAATTTTTCATGTATAGGCCTATATATATTAACTGTAGTGTTATATAACGACTCGTCAGCGACAAAGAAATGCTGCTTTCGTTAAAAAAAATTACATCTAATTCAGGAATACAATTATTCACAATAGAAAGAAATACGTATGCGTGTGTAGTGATATAATTAGTAAATTCTTTAGTATCACATTTATAAATGTTAATTTTAAGTCGTTAAAAATGACAAACATTGACCTTAGAAATAAAAGATTTTAAACATTTAAATACCATTTTTAGTAGTGATACAAATTTGTATGCTGCTATTATAAAACTCAGTGCGTCTTTCGTCACTGTGAAATATCCTATTTCAGTAAACGAATTAGGTATTGTTGTGGTTGAGTTACGCAAAAAGATAAAATTTCTGTTTCTACGCGTTATTATATAAAAACTAAGTTAATGAGGAAAATTTGGTATTGGGTAAAAAATTAGAAGTAATGTATAACTTGTGGAGTATTCCGCATGAAGAATAAAATAATTTTTTGTGTCGCTAAGCAGATTAACGTGGTTGTAAAACATGAAAGCGTAAATTACATTAATAAGGGCAGACACATCCCTAAGGGTTCACTTAAAGTTAATGCCTCATAAAGACAAAGTGTGTTGCGTAATGAACACTTAGCTTTTTTTCTTATTTCTTTTAATCGTCGTCGTGCCACTGCGTGGTTTACTGCTCTAAGCATCTAAGCACTAAAAGCATCAGTTCGGGATTGTACGTTTCTCGAGGCCAATTAGCAAAAAATAGAAAAAACAGCAATCCTAGGCAAAACTTTTGCCAACTTTCTAAGGAAATATTTTTCCCAAGTAACAAATTTCTGAAGAACAATCTCTGACGCCGAAATCTCTTAGATTTAATTGCGGCGTAAGAGATCACTCTTAACAAATTGCATCGTTATGAGCAAGTGTTTGCTAATAAAGTTCGCAAATATAATTATCAGAGATTTTTGTTTTGTAGTTTTCTATAATGACTTTCAAAAAGTGTAAATCTCAACAGTAGAACTCAGCGCTTATTTATCTACCACGCCCTCTGAAGTTACTGAATTCAAAGGCTTTAGAAAAATGTCTTCAATGTCGGATGAGAATTTATCGTTTTACGATTAACTACTGGTTTCTAGATAACCCGGAACCAATGCCGACGCCATACAAATCGGAAAAAAAAAAAATTTAGCAACAGATCGTTTGACAATCACAAGACTTAAAAAAAGCTAAGCTCCAATGTTTTTAAAAATATTGATAAATTACTTATAATTGTTATACTGCTTTAAGTATTAAATACGAAATCTAATTAATTTTTATAGAATCGGTATTTTATCGTTTCTTTAATAGCCCAAATGTTATAAACAGATGCGACAGTAAGAAATCATATAACTTACTGAATCAGTCCAACTTATTCAAATTCTAAGATACGTACAGATACACGAAACTACGCATAACTACGGCGAAAAACTGTTGCACTGAAGTTGTTAAAATTAACATTTGATATAAATAAAGAAGTTATTATACAGTCTATCCCTCGAACGAATGCACTTACCCGACAGTTATGTTGGCAATGTTTTCTGAGGTTCGCTGTGAATCACCGTTACGTTTCTAGAATACTAAATGTTCTTTGCATCTTTTCCTGTTCACTCGGTCATTTAGTAAGTTAAAAAATTGTTTCAAAAAATAAAACATCTGATTTAATTTCCTGAAATGTCAATAACCAGCTGTCAACATGTTTTAGACATCTCTGTCACTTGCGGCAGGTTCTGCCCTCCTGTACCTGATCCCTAAGGCTTAACAGGAGACAACTTGCAGATCTTAATACCGGGGGGATGCCACCCACCCCGGGCCAGCCATTTATAACCAGAACACATCCATTAGAACTGGTGAAGATAGGGTAGTTGAATACCACTATCAGAGGGAGATACGCTCCTTCCAATCGCGGTGGTGGGTAGTGAAAACCCACTCACCTAGCAACATAATACCTTCAGGTTTACTTGAGGCATCTACTTTGCTGAGGGCGAGGCTATCCTCCTCTACGAAACCGCTTCGTGGGCGAGTCCAGTAAGACGAACCAGACCATGACCCAGGGCGAACCCTACCTAAGTCTACCCCTAGCGGGAGTTATACCACTACCACTCAGAGTCCAACCCGTGATCGGCTCAGCTTACGCTGGGGCTTCACACCGATCCCCTGAGTACCTACGAAATACCATGCATCCGAGTTTTCACCCTAGCAAGTGAACTCGTTTGTGGGATAGATTACAGTAATATTTATGTAGCAGTTTAACTATACATTTTCTGTGCAACACTTTGAAATAGGTCCATTACTTGATTTATGTGTTAGTACATAATATGAATATATACATATATGTAATTTACTTTAACGATTCCTTTTTTAAGAATTGTTAACGTAAATTTTTATTTCGATGAGTCCTTAATAATTTCTACTTGTCGCTCATAAGCACAGACTTTGTGAATTGTAGGTAAACATCATTTCTACCACACGGTTTACTTAAACTTGTAATGCAAATCAGAGTTTTTCGCTGTCAACATTAATGATGTTTAAGAGTTTTGAGATCGTCTATCTTTGAACGTTGTGGTCTGATAATGGCATACAAGGGTAGAGTTGGCACTGGAACGTAATAAATTCATTCCACATGTAATTTACGTTCAGCTATCACCAGTATATACAGTTGGTAATCGTTTTAGCAATGCCTTCAACGTCCAGTTTAATGGTGACCGCCCTGCACATTACCAGTGATAGATGTCCGCGGAGTTTTCATGTACTTGGATCGACACGGATCTTTTATGGCTAATTTCATATTCTGGAACTGAAATGGACAGCGCTCCAGTTCTTAAATAAATATTGAACTATACGAAGGGGAAATAATAACTTTGTGGTAGCTTAGTTTATATTTATTTGCGCATTAACCACAATTTTGTGATGTTTACACTTTTAAAGAGGCAATAAAATCGTAATTTATATTTTACTTTTTCTAATGTCGGTGCGAAACTCTGTCTGGAATATGATGATCAGGATTTACTCTCCTGTACCATCGTCTGTCAGCTGTATTAAATTTGTTGAACGACCAAAACGCAGTTTTATAAGTGAGAAAATTTTCCGTGTTTGTAGCCATTTGAATTACATTTTTGAACATTATAAATTATTGCCACAAGATATTACTAGAGCGCAGGGAATATTTTCAGCTGAAACTAATTGAACAAAATTACAATGCAAATCCAGAAAAATATTGTTCTAGTTCAATAGTAAAATAAAGCATTACCTGGCCTAGTCCATCATTTAATTTTTCCATACTGACTTTCAGAATTGAAGACACAAATGTTGACGTCAGGTATCAATATTTCTCACAATGTTTTCCAGATAGCAAGACGAAACAAAATATGGCCAGTGGTTAGCAGCTTAAATTTCCCGATTCTCTGCTACGATAAGAAAATACAAGGGACTTGATTGCTCTACTATATTAATAGGATATTTTAAGAACTCTTCTTAAAATAGCAAAATATTCTGCTTTCAAACAAAAATTATGTGTGTTTTATTCTGCGTTGAACAAAAAGACTATTGTATTACAAAACCACTTTCCTTAACTTTCTAATAAAAAATTATAATAACGTAAATATCTTTATTGCAATTTTTACCGGCATAAATAGTATATTAGAATATGTATTATTGACAAAAATTAGGGTGTAAAATTTTCTAGTTTGACTCGCTCGTTTTTCGGTAAGTCCTTGGAGAATACCTGAATATTTTCTGAAAAGCTGAGTATACAAGATAACTGAAATAATATTATATTAATTTACAATGTTTTGTAATTACTGCCTATTGACTCTTAATGTTGTATGGTCTTTGAACCTACGATTGTAAATACCCGCAACAGTTTATTTTATATAAGAAAACTGGCTCATTATCAGATATGTCGTACACTAACACCATTACATGCACCGTAAAATCTGCTCGCTAAATGTAGTTACTGTCATAGAATCTGCGGGTAAGATTGATTTAAAATAAATTTTAGCGTCGAGATTGTACTTACGCACATATCAGTGTGAGAACGGTTGGTCACGTTCAACACTCCATATATTTTCTGTTGTATTATTTTAATGTCACTTGGTAGTTTCACATATAGCGCTACTAAATCCGTTGTCGTCGATTATTAATTTTTCGTATTGGTGAAAATAAAGCGACCTAATACTTAGGAGCACAGATAAATACGGCTGTGCATTAAATCTGTGTCTTAAGTCTAAAATAATATGAAACAGGATTTAAATTTTGCAATACTAAATACCCACATTGACTTGTGTGTCTGTAACAACATCACTAGCGCTACGCACTATGAACAGAAACAGTAAATTGAATCTTCTTTTTATAAACGTCGCACAAATAGTTTCTTTACCTTCGTCCTATTCTAGGATAACTGTCTACATTCTTACCTGAGTCAACAGCCTTCGTGTACGTCTACAAGACACTTTATCTTTCTATTTGTGTTCCTGATTGTGTATCTTTCCTTTCTATCTATTCCTGTACCTGCGGTAGTATTTACCTTCTTCGCCACTGTTCCATCTGTCTATACCTGTGGTCTCTCTATAACATCATTCATTTTTCTAGCTTTATACTATCAACACTTCCGCCTCTGTTTTTGTATGTGAATGTATTTTTCCAAGTGTGTACGTTTGTCTCCACATTAAAATTAATTCGCGTTTACATTTCTGTACAAATTTCTCTTCAGGTAATAAGTAGCCTATAATTATTACACTGTTTTCACATGTATGGTAACTGTATAATTTATGTATAATTTGGCACCAGGGAACATGCTTGACATGACCGTTTGCTGAGTCTTAAACTTTAAAATGCTGATGATGTGTACGTTATCTGTGTACCGTGTAACAATTTTTTAATCTTCTTTGAATCCTGCGACAAATAAACTTTTGTAATCTTTCTGGATTGAATTCGAAATAATATATCAACTTTATAAACATACACATATTACAAATCTTGTTTAGGTTCTAAGAGCTGGTGTTGATTAACAGAAACCGTTCGACAAGAATAATTTCCAGTTTGCTTGCAAATATTTTTTTTTCTTAATTTTTTAAAGTAAATAATAGGTTACTAAAGATTAAAGCTGGTTTTAGCTACGCAGTGAGTGAGTGAGAGTTTGGTCAGCGGTCAACATCGAGCTCATTAGCTCTGGTGAGGGGTGACATGAGGTGAGTATAGCCATTGAGTACGGTTTAGAACGGCGCTGTAATGAAAGGGCGGGGTAAACAGGAGATCCCAAGAAAACCCGCCGACCAGCGGCATCATCCGACTCGATTCCGCATACGAAAATCCGGGGACCGACCCCGCCTGGAAACGAACCCGGACCGCCTTGTGAGGGGCTAATTGTCTGGCCATTCGGCCACTGCGGCCCCACTAAACAGAATATTTTTTTTATATTATACCTATGTATGCGTATAGAATTGTGGCGGAAGTAACCGCTCAATATTTTACATTGGCAGTATACACGTAGACAGTATTCACATCATAACCGTTCAAACCTGACGGAATGATATGGATTTCACTTCCTCAACTAAAGGACTGGATAAGCTAAGAGACCAATTATGAGAATGGGTGAAATTTGTAAAAAAAAATTAAGGCAAATTAGATGGGATAGTAAGAAGCAGACAAGGCCCATTTTGTAAAAAACCAAGAACAAGTACAAGTTATTGGAATAATGAGACCCAGTTTGGGGATTATCTACCTTAGTTGGAAGAATTAAGAAGATCACATAGCTCGGGAGACCGGGATGACGTAGCTCGGGAGATGAGATGATTCAGCTCGGGGAATGAGATGACGTAGCTCGGGAGATGAGATGATTCAGCTCGGGGAATGAGATGACGTAGCTCGGGAGATGAGATGACGTAGCTCGGGGAATGAGATGATTCAGCTCGGGGAATGAGATGATTCAGCTCGGGGAATGAGATGATTCAGCTCGGGGAATGAG
>PNEQ01006371.1:0-32681 GCA_003012365.1 Medauroidea extradentata
AACCAATGCCGAGCATGGCCTAGCATGTTTCCTTGATTTAGGACATCCATCACGATGAAACTGCCAGTTGTCATGCCTACCTGCTGTGCTGCATGAAGAACATAATGTGTGGCCTTAACAGAGGCCATGGCAGACTTCTCTCACAACTCCTGTCATTGTACCTAGTTGTCTCTCCGTCTATATGACCCTACCTGTGTAGATGTTTGAACCAATGCCGAGCATGGCCTAGCATGTTTCCTTGATTTAGGACATCCATCACGACGAAACTGCCAGTTGTCATGCCTACCTGCTGTGCTGAATGAAGAACATAATGTGTGGCCTTAACAGAGGCCATGGCAGACTTCTCTCACAACTCCTGTCATTGTACCTAGTTGTCTCTCCGTCTATATGACCCTACCTGTGTAGATGTTTGAACCAATGCCGAGCATGGCCTAGCATGTTTCCTTGATTTAGGACATCCATCACGATGAAACTGCCAGTTGTCATGCCTACCTGCTGTGCTGCATGAAGAACATAATGTGTGGCCGAGTGATTACTACCAGACGAGTGAGTCAAGATCTCTACACAATGCTTTCACTGCAGTTTGTGTCGATCCCTCCCGGCAATATGTATAGTAGCGTCTGGGTAGCGTAAACTTTCTCGCTCCTCGGGGACATTCGTTCATCGTCGCCGACTGAGACATACATCTCTCCTCCTAGCCTCTTCCTCTGTGACATGTGACAATCAGTTCTTTATATTAGTTTAAAATGTCATATAATACTGTGCACTGAATGGAAGGAATGTTCTGATAGGTTAGGAAACTAAAATAAAAATGACAACATGCGACGCTGCCTGTGTGCCAGTATAGAGATCCGAGGTGTAGGGGAAGTGAGGTTGATAATGTCAGAGTGAGGGCGAGCGTCCAGTATCGCCTCTCTCTCGCTCGTGTTTCCCCGCCATCTTCCTGACAGCGCGGAGGGGAGGCAGAGAGAACTGGGGCCTGGAGCGTAGAGCAGGACACGAGCAGTAGGGCTCCAGTGTTCGACCAGCGAGGCTGGTGCTGTGTGTGTGTGTCTGTGCTACCAGCAGACATAGCGGCACGACATACATCCTCACTGGCCTGATTCCACTTCCTGTCTGCTCGTCAAGGTAAGTCGACACTCCCGTTATTGCTGCTCCCAGCTACCCTTGCATACTCTACTCTGCTTTATTATCTCATTTCAGTAGCCATGACTTGATCAACTTATCAATACACCAGCTATTTACGTGTTATGTTTAGAAAGACCAGCGTGTATTAAAATGAATAACAGGTGATAATATCACGAAATGTACAGTAATGTTATCTGGCATTGTGACGTGCAGTTACGTCATGTAAACAGTAAGTAGTAGCTATTGTAAGAGCTGTCAATGCTTATTGAAAAGTAAGAAGGTAACTTTATTGTAGTGTCCACAGCGCTATTACTCAAGTGGGCAGTCAACCTTTGCACTAAAGTCGCCTGGTGGTAATTAGTGTACTGCTGAAATTATGTAGCAAGTAACTTCATGTCTGGCTACTACGAATGTCAATATTGTGGAAATAGGACACTTCAGTGCGATATCAACAATGTTCTATTAGATTATTTAGTCTATTTTCTTTGCAAGATGATCTATAACGATCCTGTCGCAGAAATAGAATTAAAATAATTCCAAATGTAAAAATGACTAAAATTACATATCCAAGAAAGGAAGAAGATGTGAATTAAAAAGATCTTTCTCGTCGAACTGAGCAAGAAGGACACGGGTTCGATACCCGGCCGTGACTATCGTGGTTTCGGTTTTCCATTGTTTCCTGAAGTCGCTCCAGGAGAACACTTGTGGTGAAAGTCCATGGCCGACCTCTCTCCCAGCTGCTGTCCTTGTACCAAGCTCTGTATCAACGTCCCTATGTCCTCGCTGTTGTCGGTGTAGGCTTCAGTAACATAGTTGGTTAGATGCCGGTCTGCGGTGATAGAGGACCTGGCTTCGCATCCCGGCTCAGACATGGCTGTTGTGACATACCTTCACCTCACTTCCCCCTCAACGGTACTTAACACCGTGCATAGTTAGAGGTGCAAATGAAATGAACCCAGAATATTACTCTCTGTCACGTGACTGTGGACATATGACGTATTTTTATTTATTCATTCATTACCATATTATTGTATTACGTACCTCGAACAATCAAGACTGGTAAAATGTAAGATGGTTGAACTTAACATTTTAAATTTCGTTACAATCGTTTCAGTAGTTCGCGAAATGTAACAAAAGTCTTTTACTTATTCATGTTTTGCTACCTTTCAAAAGGGTGGATTTAACAAAACTTAACTCTTTAAATTAAAGCTTAAAACTATTAAAATGTACAAATTGGTAATAGAACTGATTAAATTATACCAAGAGATACAAAATATCACCACAAATTTGTAAAATTGACGTGTTTTGAAAATATGCAATTTAACATTTTAAAGGAAACGTACAATTTCGGGTGATTACTTATAACGCGCATTAAAGAGTTCGGTGCCGAGTTTGATAAAATTCGGAAAATGGTTCTTCAGACATCTCGTGTGGCAGGTAATGTTTAAAAAATATCAATTTTAAAACATGAAATTGGTTGGAACAAAATCAATAAAAAGTCACATCACAGTACTGTACTAAGTAGTAGCCTTTATGTAAGTATGCCTACCACGTTTAATGGAATTGTGGGAAAAAGAGTTCCTCTGATATATCGTGTGGCCAAAAATTGTTCATTTTGCCACCATTTCGACATTATGAAAACAACATGAATTAAATATATACGTCAAGTCAGCATAAATATCCATCAAATTGTACCAAGTTTGAGGAAATTCTAAAAAGGAGTTTCTTAGATATCTTATGTCATCAAAATAATGTTTAAGTACCCGCCATTTTGAAAATATGAACACGTCATACACATAATAGTAATTTCATTTAGTAAACTAGTGTAGCCTACGTGTAAAGACTTTGATGAAATTCTAAGTCTTGTTCTTTAGATATATTGTGTGATTAAAATAATTTTCAGTGGTTATTTTGATGGTTGAGCGAGCCATTGCATGTCGTGTCAGTTACTAAGTACAGTGTTTGTACCAAGTTTAATTAAATGCAGAGTAAATTATTTCTTAGATATCTCGTGAGATCAAAAAATTATAAATGATCGCCATTTTAAAACTGTGTGTACAAAAGACGTAAGTAAAAAATAATGGACGTGGTTCACATCAGTTTTCTTCGTCCTTTTTTATTTTTATATTTGTACCAGATATTTTTTTCCATCTTTTAGACATAAGTTGTGATAAAATCTTCCTCTTAAGAAATCTTTGTATCTGTCATAAGTTTTGCGTGATGAGTCGTTAAGCTAGAATTTGCACTTAACAGTTTCATGTACACCACTAAAACCAACTGACATACCAAACCGACAAAATGCACAGTGTATAACAATGTTGTAGGCTATGATTTGACATACATAAAAACTAAAAAATTAAATATTTTCGTATTAAAAAAATGGTTGAAATTCAGCATTTTTCATACACATACACAGACAGGAAGGCCCAATCCATCTCTTGGTAGGCCGAAGGGTGGAAATCATTGAGTCTGATATTTTTAAAAATTTCATTAGGTAAAATGTGAGTCTAAGGCATGCGTATGTTTAGGTTTTTTATATTTTTATTTTATACTTTATATAATTTATGGGTGTCAATGTTTACCAAGCGAAATCCATTTTATAGACGTATTTTTTTTAATTGCGATAATTTCTGAGCTAATAAAGATACATGGACGAATCCCGTTTGTTTGTATTTCTGTTCCCACTTATCACAAAACTGTAATATCTCCGAAATGAACATTAAAACGGAAATTAATAAATAATTTAACTTTTTAATTTTTTTTAGAAACACCTATTTCAAAAATATTCTGCAAATATTCCGGGAGTTGTACACGAAAGAATACATTATGCCATGAAAAGAGGAAAACGCCATTTGGCTTTTGGAATTTTTTATTAATTATTATAAAATCATTAATTATTTAACTAAGCCTAAATAGACACAGATGTGAATTAACAATCAATACTCGAAACTGTTTATTGCTTTTTTTTTTTTTTAATTCTGTTATGTGACATACATACATTACACTTTCAAATTGTTAGATTCTTTATGTAGGCCTAAGTGAAACATCGTTAGTACTCACATAATTACTGAAAAATAGTTTTCTTACATTTTTGAATGAGATAATGAAATACTGATTTTCTAGCTCAAGAATTTTTATTTATTTATTTATTATTTTTTTTTTTGCTAAAGAAAACATTATCTTGTCTAATGGTAAAATATTCCATAACTGTGTTTAAAGAATTTTTGTATTTTGACAGTTTGCAATCTGGAAAATATATACTTTAGACGTGGTTTGCAGTGCTTACAAACATATTAATACAAATCTTATTATTACAAACTTAACATAGTCCGTACAGGATTTTAGTACGGAAGTTTCACTGTATATGTATTTGAATCCACGGAAAGTCTCGGAACAATCAGGATCCTTTAAAATTATTCTAGAAAATAGTACCGTAACTGCGGTGAATAGGGACAAAGTTTAAAATCAAATGTTCTAGTATGCGGTTTTTAAACCCGACATTTTCTCTAATGTCGGCAAGTTAATAATTTTACGAAGTGTAATTGTATTGAAATATAATTTCAACTAAGATAAATGTCTAAGCTATTCTTGAATGTTTCAAATTATTTTGGATTAAGGCCTAGCATATATAAAAAAGGAAACATGAAGTCACTGTGTTGTCAATAGGCAAACTGAGAGAGAGCAGGTCACCAAAGTTGTGGCCCAGAAATATGTTAGCTTTTGTGCATGCATTGCTCATTGTGGGTGAATTCATAACATAGGGTACCAATTCAAGGTAATTGTAACCTGTCTGCTGAAATTAATTATGTCATAACAATGGGGACAGAAAAAAATAAATTGTGCAGATTATAGTAATGTGCACAATAAAGGGATTTACAAAACAAACAAAAGAGCAAAATTTATTATATTTGGCAAGCTAAGTGGTGTGTTTTCTGAGAAGTTTCCTATTGAAGTAATGTATACAAACCAAGTAATGTGTTCTAAATGCTACAGTAGACTACAAGCTAAAGAATATGGAGCACCAGCCGAAGTTGCAAGCGGAAATTACAGTGATATACCTTTCATCTGTGCAAACGAAGAGTTGTGGCAGCTAGGCCTAAATACCACAGCATTTGCAGTACGAGTTTCACCTGTCAAAATCCTCGTTACCTGAAAGGCAATCCACGATCATATGTAACATGAAAATAAAAACAGCTTGTAACAGCAGTAGATACCGAAGTCAACTGGAAGGAGTCTGTCCAGATTTTTCAAGCTGAAATAACCTCAATTTTTGCAGTGTTCCATGTACGTAAAGCCAGCAATTGCCGGGAAAACAAGGAGCTTATACAGTATATAAACATTCTAAGAAAAATGGAACATTCAAAACCTTTCATTATGTGTCATTATTCTCATCCTTATATACACTGAGATCAACATAAGCATACACTGACTGTGTGCTTTCACCATTTTTAGTCAAGCAGCGTAGCAACAAAACACACTGAATGTCTACGACTGCAAAGTTGAGTTGCGTTTGAAGCACAATTTATAAATAAAACATGTTCTAAATTTTTAAAAGATCAATTTTCGCAAAGACCTGAATTTGATAAGTCCTAAAACATTTATTCATTCTATATAAGAAGATGTGTACATGTCACTTGTTTATTCGTCAATGTTATTAATTTTTTTACACGTGTCCAATATCAAAAGGGACGAGTTTATCCACATAGTTCAAAGGCTAAAGCATCAAAGCGCGTCAGCAAAACACGTAAGAAAAGTTTCTAATACAGAGATAATTGCAAACGTCCAATGACAGAAAGGTTCATTATTAAATCTCCAAAACTTGGATTTTCTTATCCCTCATGACTGGTATCGTTTCGTCTACGGGCTTCGCTTTTAAATTTACAACCATCAAAATACAAATATGTCTTGTGAGCGAAAAGACAAAGACCCTGCTTCAAATTTAAATCATCAAAATCTAACACAAAGGCATTTAAAATAAATGTGAAACACGTGACAAACACTAACATGAAAATTTTTACCAGGCGGCGTCCGAAACTTTAGATAAATCTCAATTTATATTAAAATGAGAATTGAAACAATTAATTTAGACTCATGACGGCAGCCGCCTTGTCGTCATGGAGGAACTAGGTTCCCAACATAATCACACAACGAAAGCTGCAGCTCGAGCACTTAGTGATACTTCCTTGACGACAGCAGAACAGGCAGTGAAGAGCGCACACCTACACACAGCGCACGCGCTGGGAAGAGCAGAAGGGAAAACTAAAGAACACATAAAGTCACGGGAAAGAAAAGAAAAAACACGCGAGCCGAGCCAGTAACGACATGAAGCATTCGGCAACATAGTTCACATAAAGCTCGGCCGCGCGCGACCGTCGAAAAGGGCGAGGAGACGGTGCAGCAGAACACAATGTTATTCCACATTGTAAGTGTTGTGATCCGTGCTTGAAAAATACAAGTACAGTTGTTGATTCATGCACAACTTACAACCAAAATGTACAAACTATGTTTACTGTACTTACACTACTAAACAGACAATATTAAACATAGGCCTATCACAAATTCTTCCAACCACATGTTTGACAAGACACGAAGAGTGGTGTTAGAAAAAGAAAGTTTAGGCATACTAGATCCATACTGTTGACATCCCATAATGGATGAGTTACAGATATCAGTATCATTTTACACAGATGATAAATGAGACTGTACAAGACGGAGTGCTCGTAAAAGAGACATAGTTACTGTGTAAGAAAATGGCCAATAAATTCCTAAAGCAAAGCGCTAGATGACGAGGCGTATTAGCAAAACATGCAGCCTATCAACACACGAGCTTCCGGTACTGAAGATAGGTAGAACGAAACTATTTTCTCTGCATGTGTGTGTACTGTTCAAACTTGTATGTCTGTGTAGTTACCCTGAAAAACCTGCTGCAAAATAAAATGAAAGTCAATCTGACTGTCTTGTAAATCAGGTGCTATCATTAGTTGTGTGTAATGTGGAGCGTGTACCACAATATAGGTTATGTATAATTCCCAAGTATCGTAGTAAGTAATGCTATCTACAACATAGACAATGGTGATGGGTGAATTGGTATAAGTTATAAGGCATGATCTCATAATTTAATGATTGGCTTTGATCTACTCTCGAAGATTGTGTTACATATCACTACATAAGACATGGGTTATTCACTGAGATGTGAATGAGTGACACTGGCCAAAGTATATTGAATAAGTTTCCAAGATGGCAGTGGGTTACATCATCCAAGAGATAAACCATTACCGATTAATCAATATTCGTTCGAAACATAAACCATGTTCGATTCCCCAAGATAATACAATGTCATCGTCCAAGTGGCAATGATGGTGGCAGGTTACAAGCCATGATCGGATGGTGTCGGGTAAAACTGTTGTATAGCTAGTCTATTGCCGAGTAATAAGGGTGTGCAATAAACCTTGTCCGTTTTCCCAAGATGGTGATGAGAAACGTCATCCAAGAGAGCCAATCCACTAGATTGGTTATGTTAGCAAAGATATTAACAATGACTAAGTCACTAAGTTAGTCATAATGTAGCAAAGATATCGGCTACGGCAGTTTCCCCTAGATTGGTGTGGGAAACATCGTCCAAGAATAATACTACAGTTGATCCATGACGATGGTGGTAAGATATAAGCAGTGATCGTTTAAGATGACAGGGAGTGATGTCCAAAAGGCCATGGCCGCATCATTAAAATGTCAGGTGATTATAATCGATTATATTCGAGATGTAGGCCATTTCCTTTAATGGTAGTCGGTATTGCCACACAAGTGATTAACCATGGGCGATTCACCAGTAAGATGACAGGTAAAATGGTTTTTGGCGAGTAATGTAATTCTGTAGGTAAAGCATGGTCGATTTACCTGCATGGTGTCAAGTTAACCAATATATAGGCCAATGTAATTTCTCCAAGATTGTGTCAGTTTACATTACCCTATAAACCATAGACGAGTTATTGGCTGATAATACCATCTGCGATAAGAATTATGTAAGGAGTCGCTAGACATGAATGTCATAAAAACAGCTTAAACTATAACTTAAAAGTTCATAAAAATATAAATTACAGTAAATACAATTTGAAAGGCGAAAACTCCATATCTGCCCACTCCAGGTGACACTATGCTGCTTCTACCTGGCTTACTACTGATATCATAGGCCGTCTACCGGGCGGGCACTGGCAAGCCATGCTTGAAGAGCATGCACCTAGGCCATACTATTAAGCTACCCTAACACCTGAACATTTTGCTCTGGGGCACAGTTGGCATCTTCTCTGAACTGTGAAAATTTTCTGGACATAGTCGCGGCTGGCTATAAATAACATGGTTGTGGCGGACAGAATGAGTTATTGCTACGATTAGCCAGTAGGTATATGTAAGTAGCGAACTAGGTAGGGAAGGTGAGATAGGCTGCGGCGTGGGCAAGGAGCGACGCGGGAACGGCATATCAAAATACGACAGTGTGGCAAGTGCTGATGTCTGCGGAACTGTTGTAGCATGGTTGCACGGTTTATTTGTGTGTGAGAAACGAACGAGCAGGTTAGACTAATAATGTAAATAGTGAGACATTTCATGAAAAGAGAGTTGCATATTTAGAGAGAGGGGGAGAGAGATTAACTGTTTGCTTAGAGTAGTAATTTAGGGTTTTAGGAAGATTAACTGTAAATAATATGTAGTTATTGATGTATAGAGTGTGAATGGCCTCTAGATAAGTGTTATATACTTATTGTCTAATACTTTACAGGAATTGTTATAAATTAAGAAATTGCATTCGGTTATTTCTTCATTTATCAAATCCTCCGTCCTGATCGCAAGTGGTTGTGATCTTGTCAGAAAACATGTAATCCTCGGGTTGTATGGTCTGAAGTAAAGGTGGAACTATCTGGAAAGAAACTAGAAAATAGAATATTTATAACAAAATATTATTTTTTTTAACAATCGTTAAACATATTGTAAGGTAATGTTGTAGTGTTTCACATCTCAGTACTAATGATATTAAATGTAATACGCATACAAATATTTTTTTAACCCGACACGCTGTTGTGTCTTCGTTAACTTGCTGGCATTATTGTAATTTACTTAACAGTTTAAGTTAAATTGTTGTGCTTAACACGCTTATATTGTAACGTGCTATAGAAATCTGATTCAATGTACATATTAAAAATAATATTTTAGTGTATTTGGGTTTGTTTACACATTTTCTGTTTGTTACGTATTGCAACTCTTGGTGCAAAATTGTCTATAAAAACATGACCAGCTATTTTATAGACTATGCGCTCGTATTATTGTTTACAGTGTTAAGGTGTTTATTTATCACTATGCCTTTTCTTATAGTTGTTGTGTATGGTGGGTTCATATTATGTTCGCTATCGTACGATAAGTAAATGCCGCTGAACATAACTCGTATGCCTACTTCTATACAATCTACAGTGCATACGCCTGGTGTAACTACCTTCTTATCCAGACACTCATTGGACTATATGCACAATTTAACTACGTAAAAATAAATTTCTGTTCGTGAATGTATATGACCAATTAATTACATTATTATCTCCGTCAGCTGTCTGGCCTGTAAGCGAGTTGTGCTAACTCGAGAGATATTAGTTCTAAAGCACTATACTTAAATGTTACTACGTAGGGCTACCTGCGTCAATTACGTACATCTGCTCCAACAAGAAGCCCCGCACAATACACCTTCTAAGTTCACAGCTGTGTTCCTAACATCCCGTAGAACAGTGCATCCGAGCAATATTCAGTACACGGTCGGGAAGTGACTTGTTCGCAGAAGCGGCATTACCCTATATTCAGACTAGTAGGTAGGAAACAGCTTCAGAAACAGTCTTTTAAATATTCTCGTTGTTTTTGCCCGTGTCAACGTACATGCAGCGAATTTTATTCAAAATTCACACAATGTAAATAAATGTACGTTAAGTCATGATGTGTAATAATATACTTAGTAATTATATTATCCTGTGTGAATTATTCATGTCGTGTTACTGTACTGAAGGCCTCGATTTAGCCAAGAAAACTGGCCTAACCCATATCCAGACAGGCAGCGAAAATGATAATGGGGGAATCATCATCCCTGATGGTCCTGAAACTTTAACATGTTGGAATATGAGAGAATATATGAATTGTGCACTTTTTCTGTTTCAAAATTTTCACTTGAGACACAGGTGTTCAAAGTTGACTATACAGAAACCACTTCCGGAAACAAATAGTTTTTTAATTTCAATAATTTCTAAACAAATAGAGATAAGTGGACGAAATATTCATATTTTGAATTATTTGTTTCCAACATAATATTAAAAATAAAGTATTTCCAAATCAGCATTAAAATCAAAATTTTAAATTATTTTTAAAATTGTAAACAAATATTTTACTCAAAACCACCAATCACAAAAATTCTACAGATATTCTAGCAGTTGTATGTGTAAGGGTACAACATGTCATCAAAAGGGGAAAATGCAATTTTGTTTCTAGAATTTATCAACAATTATTTTTGAAAAAAGGAATTGTTTGACTGATTAGGCGCAGTGAATATGTTTCATTGATGCATACATTTGTTGGTGCAATATATGTTATCCTACCATGCTGCTGAAACAATTGAAATAACTGTTAAATAACAGACATTGCTTCTATTATCTATTCATTACATGCACTAAATATTTACTGAGTAGATTAAGTGTCAGCATATATAATGAAGTCTTGCTGATGCAACCACAGGTACAGAAGGATAAATTATCTTCAGTGTATTACACAGCTGGATTGAACATGTGTGATAAGTTTGCTGTTTAATGTCAGGAAAGTGGTCAGCAGTTATATCGCCATTGTTGCCAAACGAAACATTTCACGTGATGTCGCTTCCTGCTGTTTTTGAAATGGAGAACATGTTTCCATCTTAAACCCAGACATGAGAATTTGAATTCCTTTCACTAGTCCAATTGTTTTCCACGCTTAAAGTTTTCTACCTCGAATATCTTGCACATTATCCTTGTGTAATAGAATCAACCTGATTGCCTTAGTGTACTGTGAAACTGTTTGGACTAAGTCTTTGCGCTCTGAATGTCTTGTATTGCAGGCTTAGATAGACTATGTTTAGTGCCATGATGTGTCACTGGACCTCCGACCCCATCACGTGACTCTGTTGCATGTACACGTGCACTAAATACCTGTCCAGAGGGAGTTGATGATTTTGAAAGTTCATAAAGTTGAAATATGTTTTGAAGTGACTAGTAGCCCCATAGGATATTATGCTAGTTCTGGTTGATTTAACTCCAAGGCTTGTTTTGATCTCCTGATGCGCTAATAATGCATGTGAAGAATCATGTCCTGTGTCATCGCTAATAACGGCGTTACTTGTTGTCTCACTGTTGGTATAGGACACTAATGTAAAAATTGACATTTGATCATTCTGCCAGTGGTAACCCTGTACTTCTCCTAGTAGAACAACATACCAATTCCCTGCAAAATAACAATAAAGGACTAAATGTCCGATGGATATTTTGATTCGTCTTTAGTATGGGAGATGGGTTTTCTTTGCACATATTGTAGATGAAAAATGGTTATGGCCTTAGGAGTCCATTTAGAAAATCTTAGTATGTAAAATGAACTGTCCTGACTGACACACTCACTCATCAACGCACAACCCAAACCACTGGACATAGAACCATGGATTTTTGAGGAAAGCTTCCCCTTGCCCCGTAGGCAACCACTAAGAATGGATTTTTCTAAATTCGATGAAAAGGGCTGCTATATGTTTTCAAAGAATCCCTGATATCTTACCAACCAGGAAAGCTATCATAATTGTTTTAACTCCAAAATATTGCCCAAACAAATGCATATTTGTGAATTTTTCGATTTTGCGCAATTCGAAAATTAAGGAGGTAAAAAGCCATAAAATGCGTTTTTCATTAATCTGTGATTTCTCGTAAACCATTTCAGATAGTGAGGTGAGTTTTTTTTTTTTTTTTAACGATGCTTAAGTAAATATCTAAAAAGTATTTTTGGAATTTTTCGACATTCTTCCTTGAAAGCTGTTAAAAAAATGTGTTTTCAAATAATCATCTGTACTGCTTATACCCGTTGATATGTCGAGATGATAATTTGATAAGAATGAAACTTATTCAAATATCTACAAATCAAATTCAGGATTTTATGAAATTCAAAAATTAAGGATGCGAAAAGTAATAAAATGTTACAGTCTCCCGAAAAAAGAGAATGATCATGGATAAATAATTCAACAGTTGTTTCTTTTTACCAACCTACTCATAAATAAAACCTCTTTGGACTGTAGCCTGTACACACGAAAGAATTTTTACGGCCTGCCTTTAAGCATTCACACAGGTAATGTACATAAGTTTTTGGCGTGAGAGGGGTGAGGTTACGGGTTCGTATCCCGTGCAAGACTTTGCGATGGGAATTACTATGACATCATACGAGCATATTGCGCGCGCTCTTTACACTGAGCTAAGACAATTTATAGTTCACTGTTATTGAGTACGCTAGCTGTTAAATGCCTTCATCACATATTTTATCCAGAGTTACTGTTTACATTACATAATTTCACGCGTGCAAAGCCGCAGCAGGGCAGCTATTATATAGAGAAATAAAGATGAATTAAAAACATAGATGCTCTGCAAAAAAAGTACGCTCATGGAAGTGGACTGGATAAAGCTGTTTGTATTTGTTGTTTTAAAGAAATACAGAGAAACACCATCAATTAATACGTAATTAAAAGTTAGTTACTATTTTTTATAATACAAGCGGGCGAAGCCGCAAAGGGACAGCTAGTTCTTTCATAAAATGATGTATTGGCACTGTCTTTTTATAAGGCAGATGCCTTCCCATGGCGCGTATCTTACCTCATCATTCTCTTCTAATGCTTCCTCAAGTTGTAAGGTTTGTAGTGTTAGTCCATACTCCACTGGGCAGTTCGGAAATTCTTGAAATAAGCATGATTCACTCTCCATCACACGCACACACACACACAAGCAATGATAACGCCCAAATCACAAAACAGTCAGATGGACTATCAGTTTCTTTCAGAAGGTTTTTCAGGGTAACTACACAGACATTCAAGTTTGAACAGTACACACACATGCAGAGAAAATAGTTTAGTTCTACCTATCTTCAGTCCCGGAAGCTCGTGTATTGATAGGCTGCATGTTTTGCTAATACACCTCGTCATCTAGCGTTTTGCTTTAGGAATTTATTGGCCATTTTCTTACATAGTAACTATGTCCGTTTTACGAGCACTCCGTCTAGTACAGTCTCATTTATCATCTGTGTAAAATGATACTGATATCTGTAACTCATCCATTATGGGATGTCAACAGTATGGATCTAGTATGCCTAAACTTCCTTTTTCTAACACCACTCTTTGTGTCTTGTCAAACATGTGGTTGGAATAATTTTGGATAGGCCTATGTTTAATATTGTCTGTTTAGTAGTGTATGTAAGTACAGTAAACATAGCTTGTACATTTTGGTTGTAAGTTGTGCATGAATCAGCAGCTGTATTTGTATTATTCAAGCACGGATCACAACACTTACAATGTGGAATAACATTATGTTCTGCAAAAAGCGAGGTTTATTCAGCTTGAAAATTCTAGACAGACTCCTTTCAGTTGACTTACCGTATCTACTGCTGATACAAGATGTTTTCATTTTCATGTTACGTATGATCGTGGATTGCCTTTCAGGTAACGAGGATTTTGACAGGTGAAACTCGTACTGCAAATGCTGTGGTATTTAGGCCTAGCTGCCACAACTCTTCGTTTGCACAGATGAAAGGTATATCACTGTAATTTCCGCTTGCAACTTCGGCTGGTGCTCCATATTCTTTAGCTTGTAGTCTACTGTAGCATTTAGAACCTATTACTTAGTTTGGATACACTAGCTTATTTGGAAACTTCTCAGAAAACAAATCACTTAGAATGCCAACCATATTAAACTTTGGTCTTTTCTTTTATTTTATTCAATCTTGTATCATGCACATGACTATAATCTGCAAATTTCATTTTGCTCTGTCCCCATTGTGATGACATAATTTATTTCAGAAAACCGGTTACCTTATGAATTCGTAGCCTATGTTTTGTTTTAACCCCCAGTAAGCAATACTTGCACAAAAGCTGACATATTTCTGGGCCACAACTATGGAGAACTACTCTCTCGGTTTGCCTATTGATAACACAGTGACTTCATGTTTTCTCTCTTACATATGCTAGGTCTTCATCCAAAATTTTCTTAAACATTCAAGAATTTTCTACTAATTTCTGGAATAAATTTAAAGGTTCCAGTTTGTTCCGAGACTTTCCGTGGATTCAGATATATGCAGTGAAACGTCCTTACTAAAATCATGTATGGACTATATTAAATTTGTAACAATAAGATTTATATTACTATGTTTGCAAGCACTGCAAACCTTGTCTACAGTATATATTTTCCAGATTTCTAACTGCCAAAATACAGAGATTATTTTAACACTGTTATGGATTATTTTACCAGTAAGTGAGATAGTATTTTCTTTAGCAAAAAAAAAATTGAGCTAGAAAATTAATATTTCATTATTTCATTTAAAAATGTAAGAAAAGTATTTTGCAGTAATGAGGTTAGTATTCACAAAGTTTCACAATTTACAAGCATAATGTACATGACATAAAATACATTATAAATATTGCACTAGACAGTTTCAAGCAATCAGGGTTTAAATCACATGTCTGTGTAATTTGGTTTACTCCAAAAATCAATGATTTTATAATAATTAATGTAAAATTTCAGAAGCCAAATGGTGTTTTCCGTTGTTCATGGTGTAATGTACACTTTCGCGTACATCTCCTGGGATATTTGCAGGATATTTTTGAGATAGGTGATTCTAAGGTTTTTTTTTTGGAAGCTAAATATTTATTAATTTCCATTTTTATGTTCGTTTCGGAGATATTTCAGTTTTATGGTATGCGGGAACACAAATACTTACAAGCAAAAAAAAATCATAAATTTATCTCTGTTTTAAAATTATTGCAATTCACAAATGTATTACGTGACGAAAATGGATTTCGCGTGATGATCTGTGAACCCCTGTAGGCCTATATCAAGTATAAATTAAAAAAAGAAAAACTAACACGTACGCATACCATTGATTCGCACCCCTCTTCCTGCTAGGAGAGGGATTGGGCCAACTATTGTTTTTCTCTATTGTTAAAAAATTCTCCCAAGTAAAAAAGACGAAATAAATACATTGAAAACTTCACAGTTTGCTAACGCGCTAATTTCACGTATCTTATTGATATGAGTGTAGAGGAAATATAGTAAAAAAAAGAGGGTGGGCTTTAAGATTCAATAGGGTCCCATATTTTCATAAAAAACAGATGTGCACTTAAATGTCACAAAATTAGTTTTTAAAAGAATATTTCACTAATTATGTTATGTTACGTTTAGTTTTCACGGATGTTTACTTAGTGTTTATTTTTCTGTCGTTAAAAATGAAGTATAATTGTTGCTAATATGTCGAGGAAAAAGCGTTCTCACTACCGATTACTTCACAAAATATAGTTATGGGCCTCGTTAATTTTTAATCGGTTTTATGCCTGTATTTTTGTGAGGTGAGCACATTATGCTTAGACAATGGCTCTTAGACGTCATTATAGAAGGCTATAAAACACTCACATCACCTTGCAGTCTGCTTGTCCCTTGACCAAACCTACGTGACATTTGTTGTTCACGTGCTTCCAGCTGTCGAACACGTAGTTTTGTTCAAGGTTTTAGGTACAATAGTTGTATTAAAACCATACCAACAGTAATGTTTGTTACGAGTACTGTTGTAGAACACGCAGTACTGTTCAAGATTGATTTAGGAACAATAACATCATTAATACAGGGTCAACAGACATGTTTCGTTGCGAGTACTGTTGTAGAACACGCAGTATTGTACTAGATTGATTTAGGAACAATAGCTCCATTAATACAGGGTCAACAGACATGTTTCGTTGCGAGTACTGTTGTAGAACACGAAGTATTGTTCTAGAGTGATTTAGGAACAATAACTGCATTAATACAGGGTCAACAGACATGTTTCGTTGCGAGTGCTGTTGTAGAAGACGCAGTATTTGCCACGTTTAAGTTTATTTTATTGTCCTAGTTCTCCTTTTGTCCGTATCTACGACGATTAAAATGGATTAATGAACGACTGATGATGAGCCCAGCTAGGTAAAGAAAACTCACATTTCTGAATATAAAACAATTGCCGAAGAACCCACGCACCTAGGGTTGCAGATTCCGTTGACGTTGAACTACTTCGACTTATGTTAGCGAAACAATTAAGTATTTTCTCAAGTGTTGAAAATATAATTGACGGAGTTGAGTTATTTGGGAAACGGCCACGACTACCCGGAAGTTCACTCGACTGGTGACCTCTAAGTACGCTGTCCACCGCCCCGCAGTTTGACGACGACGAAGAAATTATATTTTTCCCACCGGAGTTAAACACGTGTTGCTTGCTTGCTTACATATTCGCGTCTCTCCCAGCATCCCGCGTACTCCTGTGTTAGCCTTGGGTCTCTTCCCCACCCCCGAGCACAAGGAGGTGGCGAAGTTCCTCTCAGTCAATCAGAGAGAGGCACCCTGCTTCCCGCGAATGCGTGAGTCCGCTATTAACGGCCTACGTTTATTACACAAAATAAAGTTTTACATTTTAACATCACTAAAATACATAAATAATATTCTTACTTTTGAATGTTATTGACATCTCTTAATTAATACATTATTACAATAAGTATTTAGTTACTAGTGTGCCGGAGAAGACGGGGGGGGGGGAGAAAGAGCTAGAAAAGATAGAGAGAAAGGAGAGAAGAAGGAGGGGGGTGGGGCAAGGGCTTTTATTCTGGCTCTAGGACCACATGTGGTTTGCAGCTGGCCTCCCAGTTCGCCTGTCAGACGGGTACTTATTCACAAAAACTATAATTTACATATGTGAACGTATGTTAATTACATTACCATATTTGACCAAGGGGCTCTTTGCAGGTTACAATGAGACCAAACAAGACATATTTATTGCATGATTTACGGTAGTGATAGTTTTAGGTGTTTTTAATTACTATGGATGGCATATCACATACCCCTTGATGTATGACGAGTACGTCGTTCCTGTATATACTTGGACCTTTGCACTGTAATAAAAATTAATGTTGAAGCCACTTAATTGAAACTATTGCCATTACAGAAAAAATAAAAAAATTTCTTAAATTGTAGCTTATCACTATATTTTACAGTATATATTAAATATGCACGTTACATATTGTTTTAGGCCCAATAGTTGTATTAAAGGCCAACAGTAATGTGTGGTTGCCAGGTTTGTTGTCGAACACGCGGCATTGTTGTGGGTTGTTTTTAGCAACAATACTTGCATTAAACCAAGGCCAGTCGTCAGTAGTTTTGCTACAGATACGTGAACAATGACAAACCAACAGAATCACGGACTATTTTGTTGACAGTTGGTTTATTACATTTTTCATTGTTGTATGAACAGTACAAACATTGTCTAACTTGTTATGATGACGAAGCAGTGTTACATATTAAAGGAACTAAGAACTCTTCTGCAAGAACTACTACAAACACCAGAACAATAATTAATTCTGTAGTTAATACTATTTACGTCTAAATATACTGTTAGAGTTTAGTAGCAACTACATAAATGTTTGTTGTATCTATTTCGTAGACAACTCTGGCTCCTACAACAATGTTGCCTGCAGTGACTTGCCTCAATATGGCGGACTTCCAGTGATTGTCTGCTCAGAATACACGGGCTACGAAGACCATGTAGATTACTTATTGAGAAAGGCTTGTGGTATTATTATTCAATAATTCCTCCTATACCTTATTTCACCACCAAACCATTCGTTCCAAGCTCACGACAGCTTTCTTTACTCGCACTGTACCAGTAAGCCTGAACTACCTCATAACACACAGAGCAGTTTTGCACGTGCTACATATATTGAGTCTAGGGGTGTGCGGGATCCCGAACCTCGGGAAAATTTCCCGAGAACATTTTTTAGTTTTACCTTCAGGCGGGAAAAAATTTTTCCCGAGAAACTAAAATTGTGTTTACCACAATTAAACCTAAATTCCACACACATTTTAAAGCTGTAAATCAAAACGAAAAAGAAACTCTTCAATATAACTTACAGTTACAAATATATCGAAATAGTTCATGTGAAAAGGTTAAGTCAATGTCGATTCTCACACTTGCCAAAAGAAAAATACTAAGTTCCCTGAAACGTTACATGTAGTGTGCAATGGCGTTCAAATAAATTCACATCATGGCGCCGTTGACCGATTGGTTATTTTCTCGTCAGTTACACACATTTACTTCATTTCAAAAATAATGATTTTTCGTATGTTAACGTAAATAACAAAATGTAAACAAAGCCACAACTCTGCATTAACTACTCCGGCATACACAATATGGTGTGTTCCTTTTTACACTTAAGTGCGAGATATTGCACGTTGTTTCAAATCAATACAAACTGCTCCGTTTTTATTTTATCATGTTGGTTCGGCTGAACAAATAGTAATCGTATTTTTTTTCACTCTTAACCTATAGATTGTGCGGTAAAAGTAGGGTTTCGTCGCAAACATTTGGTGAACTTATGTTTCTGTATCACGTAAATAAGCGGTATCGGTTTATCTTACATTGTCTCGTGTTTTTTCTTCTCCTTTTGTTCTACTTAGTGTGAAAACGTAGTCCATTCAACAGTAAATGTCCGAATCAAAGCAATCAGTATGGAACTTCTACGACAGTTTGTGCAAAAAATCTGAAAACCAACTACGGCAGCACATCAGGTTTAATCAGGCATTTATCTCAACATCCTTCAACGAAGTTTAAATATGAGTCACTTCAGGGCAGTGTGAAAATTGATGGTCCATCTTATGCTTCAACCTCCAATCATACGTGCATGGAAGATACATATAAATGGCCGACAACCCTAAAGCAAAAAAAATTAACAAGGCACATAACAGAACGGGTGGCTGATGCGATGTTGCCATATAGTGTTGTGGAAAATCCTCATTTTATAAAGCTCATGCATACAGCTCAACCACTTTACACGGTACCTTCCCGAACCACATTTTCCAGAAGAGAAATTCCCAATTTATATCAGACAGTAAAAAATAATATATCAGAAGAAATTTCTCAAGCCGTTGCTGGGGCTAAAGTCAGATCAGTTTCATTTTCATGTGACTTATGGACATCACACAGCAATGACTCCTATTTATTTGTCAATCACAAGTCATTTTGTCAAAGACTTTGTTCTTAGAAAGTACTGCCTAGGTTGTCTTAGTTTTCCTGAAAGTCACACAGCCAGTGCAATAGGTGAAAAACTGTGCAACTGTTTGTCAGAATGGGATATATTGCAACTTAGTAGCAAAAATATCCCAATGTACACTGTAACAGACAATGCAAGAAACATCACTTTGGCCGCAGGTTTATGCGAAGCACCTTTAATTAATTTAAGATGTTTTGTACATACCCTCCAGCTGGCTCTAGGAGATGCAAAAAAAAGGTACTGAAGGATTGGTGCTGCTGCTGAAGAAGGTCCGTTCTATTGCTGGGCATTGTAAACATAGTGCTGCAGCAACAGTAGAATTTCACAAAATTCAAGCCACTTTAGGGTTGCCAGATTTGCAGTTAGTCCAAGATTGTACAACCAGGTGGAATTCAAAATATATGATGCTGGAAAGGTTCCTGAAAAACAAATCTGTGCTCGGACAACACTTACCAAGCTTGAACATTGATAATTTAACCATAAGTCATTGGCGACTTGCTGAAGCTTATGTGAACATTTTGCAGCCTCTTCGTGAAGCAACTGTTCAGCTTTGTGGCGATAAGACCCATACTGCATCAATGGTGATTTCAGTTCTGTTTGCTATTGAATCTTGCTTACAAAACTGTAATGAAATTCATGCTGGCGAGACTGGTTCTGGCTTTACCTTTTCAAGAGCACTTATGTTGGCATTGAAGGCATGAGTTCCTCTTTACCTCAAACAGGAGCCTTACCTAATACCGATGCTTCTGGATCCTTGTTTTAAGGCAATGGTTGTGCCACAGGATGAGAAACAGCATGTGATTAGTATGCTGGAGGACATATTTGAAAACTTGCCAGCAGAAGACAACAAACCAGGTAACAATTTATTTTTTATTTACTTACTGAAGTATTTATTCATAAATTACCAGATAAATTGTTCATAGTAAAATTCTGTTTCACACCTTAATTTTTATCCTAAGTAAGACTGTCATAAATTTATTATTTTTATTTTTCAGCTAAACAAGACACTCAGCCAGAGAAATCCTCCACATCCTTCTGGCATGCCTTTGACAGCTTAGCTGCAAGCTGCCAATCTCAACAAACTACAGAAATATCACCATATTTTAATATGCCACAAATTAAACGAGAAGAAAATCCATTTGATTGGTGGAAAGAAAACGCGGTTACATTACCAAAACTAAGCAAGTTTGCTGTAGGCTATTTGGGAATTCCGGCCACTGAGGCTGCCAGTGAACGGATATTTTCTGGTGCTGGAAACATCGCTTATTTTAAACGAGAAACTATGACATCGCAGCATGTGGAACAATTAGTGTTTCTGCATGAAAATCAAAGTTTTTTTTTTCAATAGGTAACTGTATTTTGAATTTGTCACATTCATAATATATACATTATTTGGTGTTTTTAACGTGGTTATAGTTATGTATATTTCTAGCCCATGCTATCCTTAATTAAAGTAGGCCTACGTAAGGATGTTGTGTGAATTTCTTAACATAATTGTATTATTTTTGGAACTGTGTGAGTTGAAAAAAATTTCCCCGCCTTTTCCCGATTTCCCGAGTGAAAAAATTTTTCCCGCCCGAATGTTTCCCGAAGGGTAAATGAGCATTCCCGCGCACCCCTTGATTGCATTGTACTGCATGTACCACACCAACGTTGAAATAATTTAATTCATAGTCAAGATAACCGTACTTTACACACTAGGACCGTGACCAACGTAAGCAGCAAATTACCTTATACGAGTTAACATGAGATAATGTGTCGCAACGTTAACATGTTGGACCCGCATTCGGGAGAACGTGGGTTCGATCCCCAGCTCCGGCCATCCTAATTACGGTTTTCCACTGTTTCCCGAGATCACTCCTGGCAAATACTGAACATTTTTTAAACAAAGGCTATGGCCGACTCCTCTCCCAGCTGTTGTCATTCTACCAAGATGTATGTCGCCGTCTATAGTTACCTCGCTGTGACGAGACATAAAGTACACTTACCTACCTACACGACGGAGTGCATTTTTACGACAGCTCAGAAATGTCATTGATGTCTTAATATAGTATATTCTGTTCGAGAAACATTCACTTTGGGTTGTGGGAGCCATACTGCCGTACTAAGCACACTTTTGGTACCTGTACGAGAGTAAAAGTGGAGAAAATCGAGCTAATGCGTATTTTTGCTGTCGTCTATACTCCTACCAAAATTTATATTCTAATTTAACTGAGTACTGATTTTTTGTTTAGAATCATGTTATTCAAGATAAATATTATGTAGGGCACAATTTTACTATGTTTAAAGCAGTTACAAATATATATTTGTAAGATTTGGTTTGTGTTTACCAAGGAGATTTATTTTATGTACCTTTTACAAGGACAAATTATTGCATCTGTGTATATATCATAAAGCTACTTAATAAATTGCATATACTGTAAAACTGCTTAGCGAAATGTATATTTTAGTGTAACTTCCTTTCACTAAGGTGAATCATTATGTTGCCTCATACACTATAAATCTACTAAGTAAAACATAGATAATTATTTCTCAGAAAATTCTATTACCCAAATTTGTAATTGGAATTAAGTGTAAACTGCAAACTATTTCTATTGATACTATTGAAAACTAAAAGTACAATTTACAATGGATTGTTGAAACTATATTCCATAGCAACACAACAAAATAAATGTAAAATAAATAAATAAACATAACAGTAAAATAACGACAAATAGTTACACACACAATTTCCTTTAAACTTGTAACAACTGGTAAACATGTAGTTATTTGGGCATTAGCAGTAAACACTAGTGAGGAGCAGTTACTCATGGCAGAACTGTTCATACCAGTGCTCAAGGTTTGTGCACGATTGTGTTATCAAAAGATAAAATTCACTTGGGCAATCATAAAGTACACTTTCTATTTCATGTGTGACATTTAGGAATCATCACAGTCAGTAGAATTAGGCTGCCACGTTTAGCTTCAACTATTACAATGTCATGAAGGTATTTTCGGTAAGGTGAACTGCTTTTGACCTTTTTCGAATCATAAAACTCGTCCGTTTATAGAAGTTTCCAAATTTCATCGTGAATACATAACTTTCTTCAAAGCCAATGAGATTGCTTCTCGAAATTCACTGAAGTCGTAGATTTTTTTATTGTTTGTTAGTTTTCATAAGTCTGATAAATTGTACTGTAAATTACATTAAACTGTTCAGTTAGGTTTTAGGTTAATGTGCTTACTAAAAAAATTAAAACTTCCTGTATCTTTTGAACCAAGACTATTAATTACTTCTGTGCTTAAATTCAACACTAAATGGCTTCTGTAAAAACTATTTTCTTTGCATTTCTTGATTACAGAAGATTTTAGCATTGTAGTTCTTACAACTTACACACAATAATCAACATACAATCATGTGAGTATCAACTAGCAACATTCTATGGCTATGATGTGGCCAGAAATGCTATTGAATTTAAAAAATTGCTAGGAGATTTTAGGGTACATACATTTTCATTAGGCAAAGAATTGTATCTACTGAATTCACAATGAATTAGTTTAGCAAACTGCAGAGAGTAAGAAATGGCTTAGTTATCCTGGTAAATATGTATATATACAGAATTTCATAGTGGTTTTAAAATTATGAAAGAATGTATTTTCAATATTTAGAGCCATTCGTTGACTCAGTGAGACATACAGATCAAGGAAGTAACAATATATTAATGTTGACAAAATTGTCAGATACAATAAGTTTGCTTAGAAGGGCAGCATAGCTGCAATAGCATAGCGACAACAACCATGAGTACTTTGTGCTAAACTCTAGAAATGTGATAGTTGTAGTTATTGATAACAGCAGAAGTAATAGTTTATCGTGTTGTTTGCTGTAATTGATACAACAAAACACCTGCTTTCTGCTCATCACATGATCCCTTCATCAGAACAACTTAACAACACTTTTACTGTTAATATACCCGTGACGACTGTGATAAACCAATTGGTAACAAAAGATTTTGTTAATTTTGTGGTTTAACACTGTTCATGCTGTAGATACAAATAAAATAATATTGGCAACATAAGTGTTGTCCCTACAACAATTGTTGATCCTTAGTGTAGTACGACCTGAGAGAATGGATGAGTGAAGATGTAAAAAAAACGCAGATAGTTAATACACGACGGTACAGAAGTATAGGGCAGACACAGATAGTTGATACACGACGATACAGAAGTGTACAGCAAGATATGTACCCAGACACATACATGAGACTGTAACAATAAGAGAGGCAGGAATACAGTGTACGTGTGACGTGTTGAGGAACTGAGCAGATGGAGAAAGTTAGCTGGCTTCACTTGTGTGTAGTCACCAATGTGGTCACGTCCTCAATGTGACGTGTGGGGAAGAGAATGTTGGGAGGATCAGGTCGGTGTTTGTGTTGTACTTATCACTTGTGTCTTAGTATCCCCAGTAGCAATTTTTGGTTTGAACCAACGTTAGTCCAACGTTTGCCTCAAGGTTGGGCCATTGTTGGAAAAATTACGTTGGTCGGACATAAAAATGATACTCGGGCCTACGTTGGCCCAACATTGGTTTTTTTTTTTTTTGTTGGATGCCAACCCGAAAACAACATTTGTCCAACAATGGCCCAGCACTAAAATTATATGTTGGGCTAATGTCCAAATGTCGCGTGGGCCTACGTTGGCTTTTGAAACTGAATTACGTTGGGCCAACATTGGCAAAACGTTGGATGAACAAATAGCTTAAAAAAATGTACTCTATAAAAAAGCAAATTTAAGGCAAATTTATATAATTCTCTTATTTTTAGAGCTCTCATGTACAGCATAAACTTCCTAAAGTGTGTAAAAAAGGTCACCAAAAGTGCACTGGTTTCGAACTCACGACCCATACGATGTTCAGGTGATTTCATGTTACGACCCATTACCTTAACCGATTATTCTACTATGCCAACTTGAAAGAAGCTCTGTTTTGTTTGCTATCTTAGCGAAGCAATCGGCATGAATGCTTACTTGAACGCCTACAGTTAGTGAAACATTGGTAGTTTTTCAGACACTCTGCCACTTAAATTATCAACTTGTCAACCAACAATTTTAATTGTTCAGAAACTTTCTCTTCTAATGCTTAAATCATTAGTTCATAGCCTGTGAGAATGTGTGTGACATTTTTTTTTTTCCATTTCCAAAGTTATTTTATGTGTTGAAGAAAAGTTTTAGTTTTATAACATTAAGCTCAATATACAAATCTACATCAAAAGCCAAATGTATGTTTGCCAACTTGTTGCCAACGTTCAATCAACCATTAAAATATTCTAAAAAAAATTATTTGTCAGTTTATTTGCAGTGCTGATAAATTTCACAGAAATATAGTTTCATAAATTTTAGGGTGGCTTACAGTGTTTGGTCAACGTTGCATTTATGTAAGTATTCCAACACAAACCAACAGTTCTAAATGATTTCCAACCGTTGGCCCAACGTATGTTCCTACCGGCAATAATTGCTAATAACTAACGGTTGCCCTCTCAAAAATGTTCCTTCAATCTATCAATAAGTTGCTGACAATCAACAGTTGTTATACCAACATTTACCCATCATTCTACCAGTGAATGAAAAATTACCGTGAAATATTTTAACAATTTTCTTTAATTTAAGATGTAACGTTTGTGTTTTATGAAATGTGAAAATCCTATTCTTTTACAAGTACATTTTGTTGGAAATCAGTGGAAATATAACGTTGGCATACCATACTCACATTTGTCCAACACTCTACCTACAATTAAAAATTAGCATTAACTGTATTTTAACACTATTTTTTAAATATGGTATTCTATTAATGTTATTAAATATTCTTGTGTATGTGTTCTATGAAATGTTTAATTTCAATTTTTTTAAATTATTTTAGTTGGAATTCAGTAGAATAATAATGTTGGCCCAACATACATCTGTTAGTAACCAAATATTCTCTTTCTCACATTTGTCCAACATTCCTCCAACGTTAAACTGTATTTCTTGGCGGTATGTGATCGAAGGTGTCAAGTTTCTTGTACCTTTCACGCCAACCTCTAAGATTACGAAAATCTGTAGACCCTGTCGTAAGGTGGTTGCTGAAATCTGCAACATGCCCTTACCTGAAGAGAGTTTAACAAGAAACAGTGTACCTCTGTTATTCAGAGATCAGTCGCACATCGTAGTGTGCTAAATTGCACACCTGATGAGACTATGAGATGCAGAACCATCTCTGAAGTCGAAACGAACATGACAAAGCATAACGGTACAGGAAGACCAGCAATACATTGATACCCTGACCGTTTAGGGCTCAACAACTCGGAATCCACCCCCGTTAGAGGTGAGAATCGGTCGGAGACCAAACAGCTGGTAATTTCATGTTCATGGGTATATCTTTAGGACGTAGTGAGCTCTGCTCAATACCCCACCCGCTACGGTGGGGATATAGCAATTAAAACCCAATTCTTATCCTAACCGTAAGGCCGTCCAAGGATAAGGATGACATACCCGTGTTTCGATCTTCTTGGATCTCTTCAGGTAAGGGCAGGTTGCAGATTTCAGCAACCACCTTACGACACGGTTTACAGATTTTCGTAAACTTAGAGGTTGGCGTGAAAGGTACAAGAAACTTGACACCTTATTCCTCCAACGACTAAAAAATTATCAATAACTGTATTTTAAACATTTTCTTTTACTAAATATTGTATTATATTACTGTTATTGACTGTTTTGGCATTCTGTTCTTAAAATTCGTTAGGTTGGATAATGGTTGTAAAATTACGTTGGGCCAACATATTCGTATACATTAACAACCAATGGTCGTATTTCCAATACTTTCCCATCATTCAATCAACGAATAAACAATTTCCATTATCAATATTTTTGGCGATTTTTAAGGATAAGTTTGTTATTTTATGTCTGTTATTACACATTTTATCACTATAATGATAAAATGCATTAAGTAGGTTTTCAGTTGGAAACAAATGTTGGGCCAACATTATTTTTAAAGGATTATTCCTACATGACCTATTTCCATCATTTCCGACCAAAACCGTTGGTTTAATGTATGGTTTCCAACAACATATTGCCAACTTTTCCAACCAATTCCCAACCGTTGGCCCAACGTATGTTGCTACTGTGGATGGTTCTTAGGTAGGGAAGTGGTTGGTCACACCACGTACTTTCAGTCCGAGCGAGGTCACACGTCGCAACGTGACGGCCGCTGGCATTCGTCTATTTACGACTTGAGAAAAGGCCTATTTACAGTAAATAGTATTTACATGACACAATTATATTAAACGTAACTACACAGAATACATTTATGCTAATAAACACGACATGTAATTTCTGCAAACGTAGGTCTACAGATATACCACATAATACTTACACTACGAAGTCTAACTTATACAAAACTAGGTAAGTTAATACTACCCCTCCCGGATCATCAGGTGAAGACTTGCTCACGAGCACAGAAGATGTTGAATACTCACCAAAGTCAGCTATGTGAAGTGTTGCTAGAGTACTCTCGTCAGCATGGGTATGACACTTTCCTACATGAGGAACTACAGTTGCAGAGAAACTCTACTCTCAGCTATCTCTTACTGCGCAGTCTTCGTGGAATAGAGAGCTCTAGCTGACGTTGAGGTTGCATCCGGGTGAAATGTTGAGATAAGTAAGGGGCGTACAATTCCTGGCTCTCCACTCTGTGGTCACCCCTGTGATACATGTGCGTATTCTTGCTTCGTCCCGCCTCTGAAGACAGCGAGCTAGGAGACACTAATGGCTACACTAGCACAGCTCTTACATTATAGTGTTCTTTTTATGATACTTAATATGTACGTTTAATTATTTTACTGGTCGTACACTTTTGAAATAATTTTGTTTCAGTCATATATTACATTATCAGACGCATTATTTAACACAAAAGTCGTTTTTTTTTTTTACACTGGTGGATACCAAAATACTATTTAAATTAAAGTACACAAACAATGTGGGAAGTATCAGTCTAAGATACTGTAGAATGTTTTACCAAGCGGCTAAACTTATTCCGAGTACTATGTTCGAAATACCTCCATTGGATTGTCACGTGACCCCATAAGTATGCTAAAACTGTGCGACAGAGTTATCGAATATTTAATGCAATACTTTACAGCTTTCTTACCAATTTATGATAAGTTAAAATTTACTCAAAAATCTATATCAACATGGCTTTGTTTCATTCTAGTTTCATAGACTACGACAATAATTTAAGACACTTTCAGCTTATTTTTACAATTCTATATCGTCTTTCACATGAAACATGGATACCTGGTATCAAATCACAAGCAGTGTACATATTACTGTGGTATAAGAACAGTCTGCATAGCGGACTCAAACTGAAAACGGGAAACTAAAATCAGTCAAAAGTACCATCTTTATCGAAAACCACTTGTAAATACATATAGCTGCATTACCAGAGCTTTTTAGTCTGTTGATAAATAACTCTACATTTCCTTGCGAACAGAAATATTGTAAGAAACTGTCGAAGTAAAGCCCAGAGTGTCGGGAGCCCAGTGTCACATATCACAATTACAGGCTGGATACAAAATAAATTACTTGATAAGCAAGCATTTGACTTACAGGCAGTGTCATGGCTCATAAGAAGTAACGACATAATAAGAACCTATTTTTCTCAATGCGAGTGCAAATTAAACGAACAATTACAACCGGTCACATTGATCTCGACACATAACATATTGTTACAAGTTTAGAGCAAAAACTTTATATGTGGGCAGTTCCCATGAGTTCTTTTAGGATAGAGGCCTTATAGTTATAAATAAAAGAGTTGAATTAAGTTAATGATTTACTAGCTCACAAAGCTTACAAAAACACACAAAACACCAATCAACTATAACTTTTACTACACCCTTAATTATGCATAAGATTACTACTCTGCCATAGAACGTTAATTATCTCTGACAATTAAAGCACAAGAATATTTACCATTAATCGATTAAAGACTTCAAATCACAATAAAATTCAGTCATATAGCCAATCAATAGTCTCTTAAATAGTGACAGTGCACAACCTGAATAGTCCGCAGTGGTGATGAATCGCCATGTGCTGCGCAGCATCCCGAGTGGACCGCTGTCTTCACTCTTGAGGTCTTCGGTTCGACTCCTGTCGCACACTTCCTCTTCACTCGTCAGCCCGCCGCAGCAGTCCTCTTGGTTCGCCCAACACTGCCGCCTGTAGCCTCACAGTAGACTTTGACGTCACCAAGATTTCTTCACCAATATCTCGCTACAAGCATAGCACCTTCCTCTAGCACGACCAATAGCGAACTCTCACCGAATTTGTCGATTCAGTCCTTATATATTCGGCGAAACAGTCGGGGAATAACCGCATTACAGAGGTCTAAAAATAGACATTTCATTATGTTTCGGACGTGACTTGAGTCTCATAGGCCGCCTCGCAGTGTAAAAGCGCAGTTGGGACAGGTCTCTATGACGTAGTTTCGGCGTGACTTCCATCACGTAGCCACCTAGCTCGTGAATCATGGGCTAGTCCACACGGTGTTGCGACATAGCTTCCAACCACCCGGGCCTCACACACAGCATGTAACACTACAATATTTATTCGTTCATGTTATGTTATCTTATATATGCATAACTGTGGACTAACATCAACAATGGCAAATTAAATCAAATATTAATTTACAGTCAAAATATAAAATTCAGTTACAATATACGCAGTAGTATTAAAAATACGAAAATGTATTAGTTTTCTTGGTTATTTATCTTACAACAATATACCTCATTAAACTTAAAGCTTTGATGACGAACATACAAAATATTACATTGGTTACAATCGTTTCCGAATTTGCCCAAGTATGATACATAATCTTGATTTATTCATGTCGTGCTAATAGAGGACCTTCAATACATTCAATACTTACATGATGAACTATGAAATATAAATTTGTTTGAATCTTTATTATGGTTCCAAATATATTGCGACACATATTTTATAACATACTCTATTTTAAAATTAGCACTTGACATGAACAAAGTACATAAAAATCACGCGAACTTCCTTAGGAGTATATGTGTACCAAATTCGGTGAAATTTGGACTACAGTTTAAAAAACTTTTTTTTCAAGGGACACTCACATGAGCGGGAGATAATCAAATGTTCTCCTTCGGAAAGTAAGCTAACTTGTACGATGTCGTACATAGAGAGCAGTATAGCGAGAAGTACTGTTTATGGTTACACTACACTCCTGTAGTACAAATTCGTGGTTTTTAAGTTGTAGTATTTGATTTAGAGCATAAACCTGTAGAACAAATTTAATGAACATGTTGTTTAACATTTTTGCGTTAAACTTGCTTTATGCGTTGAATTCAATTTGTAAACTGTGATAAAAATATAGTATATTCATGTTTTATTTCACTGTTTACGGATTACATTTAACAAGTGCTGCAAATTTAGCGCAAAAAAGTTGCAGAATAGATCCTTAAAATTAGCTGTACAAGCAAACATTTTTATTCATACTCTGAAGCAATTATTGCTACTTGAAAACTAAGAATTTATACATCAGAGGTATAGTGTATTGGTGTAGGGAAAGCACGAACAACTGTTAACTGGCCATTTTGCATGTAGAGTAGCTTCTGCGGCTAACTACTTGAAGTTACATTTCTTGACAAGTTGGTAGTTTATGAGGAGCTTGTGAGGACTTCACAAGTTCGCGCACGCAACGACCGCTACAGAACATTTGTTTTTTGTCCTGTCATAATTAGAAATGGTGAAACTTCACAAATTCAATGACCCGCTTGTTAGAATCAAATATCCTACGCATACTCAATTCCCGACCGATTGTCAACTAGCTGCTACTCAATGGAACAGCAAACAGTGAACGAATAGACAGTAATTGAGTATGCATAGGATATTTGGTTCTAACATGCAATTCATTGAATCCGCGAAATTTCACCATTTCTAATCATAATCAATTAGAAGTAGAATTAAAATGAAACTTTTACTAAATGACTTGAGTTAGGCATACTTGTATTACTGATTTCACTTATTTGTAGTGTCCTAGAATAAAACTATATATGTATCAGAATTTTCAGTTTTTAGACAAAATTAAATTATGGTTATTTTATAGACGTCTCAGGAAATTTTTTTTTAATGTGTTTCCATGTAACTCATAACATTGCTCTTAGGTCTATTCGTCTTCTTAATTACTATGAAAAAGTGAAACATTAATTTTTGTACTTTCCTTTAGAAAATACCGTATATAGTATGTTACAAACAGTTTATCTTAAAATAATTACTGGATTTATTTGTTTGGACATAAAGTAATTAATTTAGGATGTAACTTGAAGTGTATCAATAAATGAAATGTGCACAGCATCACAAATTTAAAAATAGAATGTAATATGCACCAATAAATCTCAAAGTAAGCCCGGTAGTTTTACAGAATTTTTAAAATATTATTTTAAAAGCAACCTAATGTTCATATCGAAGAATGCCTACAATGTTGCGTCACAAATATACATGATAATTTGTAAGTAAAACAATAAGAATCAGGGTATTACACATTTTTGCACCGAGGTGTCACAAATTATGTTATGAAAGAAGCCAAAACCAGTGAAAATAAGTTTCTGCGAACAAACGGAAGAGTGCATTGTTTCGGAAAGCGCCTACATAGAGTTGTGTATCTATAACTGCTCCTAGACCTGATAACTTCCGTGCTTGCGGCAAGGACGACAATCTGCTTGCGGCAAGGACAACAATCAGGTTGAGGAAGTAGCGGGACGTAGCTGGTTGTTACTTACAGTGGTGCCAAGTTGGTGCTGGTCCAAGTGACGTGACAACACTGTGTATCTTACAGCATGCTTGGTGACCTTGAGTCAGCCCAGGGCCGGCTGTTATCCCAGGCACTGGATCAAAGTGTGCTTGATGTACAATCATAGTGTCGCGAATCGAGATGACCACTAAACGCTGTTCTCGCAACTACGAACACAATTGTTTGGGTTTTACTATCTTGTGTTTACAAGTTTGTAAAGACAGCTGTATCGAGAGGTATAGACACTTTGTCCAAATATCATGTTGTGTACAAACACAGCGAGGATAACACATGAACACATCGACAGAAATGCTTGCAAACAAGACAACACTAGGAACATAACACAGCTGAAAATAGTAGGCTGCCTTCGACAACAACACATGCGACTTTTAGAAAACTAATATGGATTCCTGTCTTCAGGCACACGTACAATCTGAGGAACTCTAGCCGGCTCTCAGTCTTAAGGCGGCCGCCTACCTTACTCTTCAAAAGCGCTGCAATGTGTTCGTAAACAAGTCTTTCTACGAAACTATTCCACGTGTGCCCATTGTACCAACGTACGCAAAGAAAACAAACTTCAGACAATGTCGGAACCTCATTGTAAAGACACTATGCTCATTAAAACACTGTTTCTGAGTCCTACAACATGGCTAAAAACGGCCTTTTCAGATTGTAGTGCTTCAAAATGTACTAACAGGATGTAAGTGAAACTGAGATTGCGACCTGCACTGAACTTTGCTACACACTTTCCACCAATAATATTATATGGTCACTGCTTAATGTCCCATAGTAAAAACAGTTCGGCGGGAAGCTTGCACGCTAGTCCAGCGCTTGGCTCGTTGAGGCGACGCGGAATGTGGGGCGCTCTTCAAGGTCATCGTTAAGAGGGCATGGTACATAATTCAACGCTAAAAGCATTAATCTATAATTGTAGGTTTCTTGAAGCCAATTCGCGAAAGTTAAACAATTGCAATCCTAGACAATAGTTTTAGCCAACGTTTTAAACTAAATTGTATCCAGTGTTACGAACTTCTGATTCACAATCTCTGACGCCGGAACGTCGTGCATTTAACTGCGGCGCAAGAGATCACGCGTAACGAATTAGTAATTCTGGATTAATATTTACTCATAAAGTTTGTGACGGCCCTATTTTATTGAAACTTATATATATATATAAATTAATGTACTTTAGGTTAATTATGATGATTGATTGTAATGAAGGGGCCTTTATTGTCATATGTAACATATTGCCATCCATTTTAACTTCAGTATTGATTGTGAGGGGTCTGTGGGATCCTATGATAGGCCAGTATAAAAACACTAGAAAATATGAATATTACTAATATTATCACAGAGGTATCGTGTCTGGTATCGTTTTAACCTGTG